>VSMD01007392.1:0-47834 GCA_008750895.1 Mirza zaza | reverse complement strand
CCCTCCCCAGGCGCCGTGTAGACAGGCTGAGTTCCGTCTGCTCAGTGCTGCCACTGATCCTTGCAACCTCGCTGCTCGAAGCGAAGTCCTCGGCCGGCACAGTGGTGGCGACTCAGGAGCCTGTCCGACGTGAGGGCTCTCGGGCCCCTCCCTGGACCCTCTGAGTCAGAATCCGCAGTGAGAAGACCACTACATGGCCCACGTGCACACTCAAGGTCTGCGTCACCAGGGTCCCCGGAGCAGGACCCCAAGTCCTCTCCGTGTGCGGAAACCCCCCCGCTGCAGGCAGTGTGTGGGTGGGGAGGGCCCCAGACCCAGGCGTCCCTGTGGCGGTTGCTCTCAGTCTCTGTAAGGAGTTTTGTTTGGTGTATACTTTTTCCCCAATACTAATGAGAGTTTTATCAGTTGTAGACCGTCCCAAAACAAACAGAATTGTGTTTGGCAAAAAATTGACATAGATGACTTCATGCACTTTTAAGCTGTTCTCTTGAGGTTTCCAACAGTGGGGCCGTGTTCCAAACCTGGGCTGCAGAAGGGTTTGATTTTGCCCATAGGGTCCTTTTAAATTTTTGTTAATCAGTTGCCATTGTTTAAAAATGAGGATCTTCCACATTTAAAATATATACACACACACAGCACAGCCTGCCCTGCCTACGTGACGGCCGTCTCCCTATTTGAGGCCCCTGTCCCCACAGCCCCATGTTGTCTAAACAACATGCATGTGGCATTTTTACACTTTCCTCCTCCAGGAAATTGAGGAAGCAGGTACCTCCCACCCGCGTCTCCTGCGCCCACATTTGTGTCCTAGGCCTGCTGTTCCGAAGAACCACAAACCGTGCGGCTTAAGACACAGAAATTTATGGTCTCACAGCTCTGCAGGCAGAAGCCCAAACGGAGGTGTCTGCAGGGCTGTGGCCCCCTCCGAAGGCTCCAGACAATCCTCAGCTTGTGGCTGCATCCCTCCCTCCAATCTCTGTCACGTGGCACGTGGCCTCCTCCCTGTGTCTCCTCCTCCCCTCAATCTCCCTCTTCTCTGCCTTACAAAGACACCAATCACCGGGTTCCGGGCCCCCCAATCCACACCTCTAAGAGGAGCATGATCGCATTGATCGCATCTGCAAAGACCCTATTTCTAAATAAGGTCACAGGTACGGGGATTTGGACTTGAACATGTGTTTTAGGGGGGGACACAGTGCAATTCGCAACACCACCTGCTTTGCTCGCACGCAGGCTGGTTTCTCCCCCTTCTCCCGGCACCAGCCCCGCGCCGCACACAGCCCCAGAAGCTCTACTTGGGCTCCAGGTGCCTTCCTCGCTTTCCTCCTCCTGCCCCCCTCCCATCCAACCTTATCTCCCTTCCTACTCATCCTCAGTCCCGGGGAAGCCTTCCCCACCCCCACTAAGGGGCCCTTGTCTTCTGCCAAGTCTTACCCCACACCTGGAAACCGCCTATAAAGTTCTCTCCCACCACCGGGCCTAAACTCCAAGACCGTGCAGAAGTGGGACTAAGTGTCCACCGCTTAACTCTCCTGCCCAGCTCTGTGTGGGAATGTTGCAGGCACTGGAACATTTGCTGAATGAATGAATGAATGAATGAGCAAAAGAACGAATGTGGGGGAGGAAGGCGAGGAGAAAATAGCATAAATCACACCCCAGATTTACAAGGATGCGTTTAAACAAAATGCAGTCGCTGCCCGGGATTGCTGGGAACTGCTGGGCACGTTTTTCCCTCTTGTAAGCAACACTGCCCGATCTCAGCACCGGCTCCTGTCTCATTCACATGTATCCACACCGCTCGATGGCACGTGGTCTCTTGCAATTGCCTCCCGACTCTGGACTGCAGTTCATCTCGCAAGCAGCCCACTCAGCGTCGGGTGTGGACAAAGAGCTGCCTCACACCTGGGTCGCCCTGGCCGGCCCTGGGTTACCGACACCGCTCCAGCCCAGGCTGGACGGAGCAGCCCCTCCCCTTTCGGAATTGTACCGGTTCTAAGAACCCTCAGCGATCCAAATGGACGCCCCATCTGGCTCTCGAGTGCCACCCTCTGGTTGTCTGAGGATGGCCCTTCTCCGTCCTGCCTGCCAGTGACATGATGACGAGAGGTTGTCACCCGCTCTGTAGGGGGGATGTGACATGTCCCCAGAGCACTGCCACCTGCAGAAAGGAGCTCCGCTGCGTGACCTCCCTGGGTACTTCCCGCTGCTGCAGCCCGGCTGGGAGAGCTGTGGGTCTCTGTCCCAGTGCTCTGGAAGGGTGACCTTGTCACCTCGCTCGCTAAGAAGGACCCTGCTATGCTCTAGGCTTTGCAGAGAGGAACCCCAGAGACCTCAGGGTTAGTGGCTTTTTGTGTCTTGACCTTGACTTCTACCTCGCTTGTTATGTGCTACAGCCCCGTAAGCAAGAAGAGACTGTTTTCCTGCATAACGGTCAGTAACTTGGCTCTGGGCACATCACACCAGCCTCCCTGGGCCTCCTCCTGCAGAACGGAAACAGCATTCGTTTTGTTTCAAAGAGCCTCGAACATCTGGCAGATTCTGGCATTAAAAAAAAAAAATCACACCTTAAAATTTTTTCTCCCTGGGGTTTATTTTATCTGAGGTTTGTTTTTCTTTGCCTGCCTGCGTCTGCAGGGCCATGGGGTGTTTCTCTGCTCCCATGATCCCTACCACCGACTGCCACCTGCATCTCTGCCCCTGGCACCTGCTGATTCCGACTCACAGCTGGTGGGTCCCGGGTGGGGGGTGGGGGCTGCGGGCTGCAGGCGCTGTTTCAGGAGAAAGAGAAACAAGGAATCCAAGCAGCCTGGTCTTACCTTGGCCTTGGCTGGTTGGGAAGGCACAGCCTCCCAGTCCCTGTGCTATGTCACTGACTTCCAGTGACTTCCGGTGAACCACCCTGTGTCCCTCTTCTTCCAAGACCTCCTCTAAACCCTCCCCATACTTGATGAAATGAGATTCTCTTTTTCCCTATCCAGTTTAAGCAAAAACTTTTGACTATGAGATGAATGAGGATGCACTTAGTATCAGTTCTGCTCTGCTAATTCTATCACAGATTTCTCATTATTCACGCCTGGCAGTCTCATTTTCTTCTTTCGCCTCTCATGGCACAGTCATAGCCTTAATTACTGACCTTTTCACCCTCCAATACCAGCGATTTCCCCATCTCAAGTTCTCGGGAAGTTCTGCTCACACAACTACTTCCCGGATCCTCGTCTGCAGAACGAAGTTATTTTCTGTGGCCGTGTCTTCCCTCTGCAACTCTCATCGGAAAAGGCAGAGATCTCTGTGCAGCAAATATCAAACCCAAGCTTGAAAGATCCTACTTCTCTGGTTTCCATCCCTCTGGCCCATGGATGAACAGGTTTACAACCTTCGCAGAGAAGACTCACAAAATTCTCATGAGACCAGAGTGGACAAGGGTGCTGGTCACTCTTCCTTTCTTTCTCCTACTTAAAATGTGGCATGAGGAATGTCACACCATTGCATGTGCACAATAATGCACCTGGTTCTAGGGACCAAGTATTAGACAAACTACCAGGCATTCAGAAAACAATTGCCACAATGTAGAAGAAAATGAAAGCCCCAACAACAATAACAATAAAAACAATGGCCAAAAAAAGAAAAAAAAAAAAAAACTAGGGATATTTAGGCTGGAAAATATTCCAGAGCAGGGGTCAGGAAACTATGGCCCATGGGCCAAATCCAATCTGCCTGCACAAGCGTTTTTGTCAATAAAGTTTTATTGAGACACAGCTATGCCCATGTACTCACATATTGTCTACGGCTGCTTTCATACCACAGTGGCAGAGCTGAGTAATTGCTACAAGAGACCACGTGGCCGGCAAAGTCTAAAGTATTTACTCTCTGGCCCTTTACAGAAAGAAGGTGCCAACTCCTGCTCTGGGAGAGGAAGGGAAGGAAGGAGGGAGGAGGAAGGGAGGGAGGAGAGCAGAGACGGACACACAGCTGTATTCAGAAAGAAAGAAAGGACTCGACTTACTTAGCACAGCTCTAGATATCACACTGGGAGCACTGGATTGAAGTTACAGGACAAGAACTCGGCTGAATATCAAGATGAGCTTCCCAACAGGCTCCGAATCCATACTAGAAAGGCTGCCTTGGAGCAGCGAAGGAAGACAATGTTTCTCCGATATCCTCAAATGACAGGTGAGCTGAGGTGCCCCAGAGGCATGCATGTTTAGCTACAGATCTTGCTAAGGAAGCATGCAAGCTGAAGGGGTTTTGAAAGGCAGGTGAGGTTCGAAGAAGGACTGTTGCTAGCGAGAAGTGAGAGGAGAAATTATGAGGAAGAGGGACAGAGTGATGTGACCACTGGGTGAGGAACTTTAGGAAAGGTGGAAGCTCCCAAATAAACCACTTACAACCCTCTCCTTGTTTCAGGGCCTGCTTCAGGGTCGGGGTGGCAAAAAGAACCAGACAAAAACAGGAACATCTTTCTCACCTACACTAGTCAAGGTGAGTTTCTGTGACTTGCAATCAAGAAATCTATCACCTCCTTCTCAGATAATTCCTAAAACGCGTTTAGGAATTTCCCTACCTCCTCCCCAGTGCCTAGGTCATAAATACATAGATTTCTTAACACAGTTTAATGGGATTCTTTGCTCAACCTTAAGTTTCACAAAACACATTGCACTTCCACAACGGCTCCCCATGACTAACGTATCACCCACTCGAAAGACGAGGCAGAGATGGCTCTACTGGACTTACAAGGTAATTTCTGGGTCAGGGTGGCATGAGTTGGAGATGCTTCTGGAACCCAGGGGGCCCCAGAGCCTGCATGTCCTACAGCTGAGTACCAGGACAATTTGAAAACACAGTGGCAGGAAGAGATTTACAATCTCCCCTATATTTCATCCTCCGCCCCATCCAAAGTTCTCAATAAATATTGTCATAGCAAATGAATGATGGATTTAGTCCTTCCAAACCACAACTCCCCACAGAGAGGCCAAGACACATGACAATGTCGTGACCATCGCGTTGCAGTGAATACGACGAACTCTCTCCGGTAAGCCACCTCCACCAAACCCTGCTGATCGCTCCAAATGTTGCAGGTTGGGGAGGTTTCAGTGGTTACGGCCGACTGTCGCACAACTGCTGGCTGCTTTTACTGTGTTCTCAGAATGCAGAGATGTGTACAGTGGCCCCCTAGTTGATTAGCATGCAGTTCTCAAAGGGCCAAACCACGTGGTGAGAGTGAACAGGCACCCAGCAAGGACTCCAGGTTCCCTCCAGACCAGGGAGTGACTGGCCCTGCGCAGTCTCTGTCCTGGTATCGCCAGCCGGTCCCCTTTGGGCTCGGTTTTCCCAGAGTAGCATGTGTCATTCGTTTCCACTGAGGGTTTCCAGGGACACAAACTAAAGATAATGACGCTTTACTGGCCCTCAGTCATCTGTCTCTCCCACGTGCTGGAAGGAATACCAAGTCCAATTTGCCCAGTTACAAAGCAGCAACATTGGCATCACGAGATCAGGTAACAAAACTTTTCAGTGGCAACTTACTCTGTCAAAAGTGACTCACATCCGTCCGGCACACACCCTTCCTTACTAGGGACCAACTTAAGTGCTCTGCATGCTGCATTAGTCGGGACGAACTAGGTTACGCTACTGTAACAAATTAACCCCCAAATCTCCGTGGCTTAGTGACCACCGAGACTTTTTTCACATCCCATGTCCACATGGGCTGGCCAGGTGCGGCAGGCTCCAAACGGGCGCAGACCCAGAATGATGGAAGTCCCAGCTCCTCAACACAGGATTCTCCCACAGTTACCATGGCAGGAGGTGAGAGAATGGGACGACTGGTGATGCACTAGCCTTTGAAAGCCTCAGGCTGCAAGTGACAGATGCGACTTCCACCCGCAGAGCTTCGGACCCCGCCGGCCACGGGCCCATCTAACTGTAAGCGTGCTGGGGAACGTGGAGGGGCACAGGAAACCCCGAGAGCAGAAAGCATCCCTGCCGGCGTGCATTGCTTCATCCGAGCCTCAGAACCCCGTGAAACAGGCCCAGAGAGGGTGTGGGACCTGCATAGTAGGCTGCAAAGCCCAGGTGTGAACCTACTTCCCGGCAGGCTTCAAAAAGGCTGTTAACCACTACGCTGCATAGTCATCACAAAACTCTACGAAATTCCCTCATACAGCAAAACACCACGCTAATTAAAAGGAGCCAAGTCGTGCAAGTACAAGCAGGAGCTCCCCCGACAGGCCACCTCCTCACCTCAAACGTTCAACCGACACGAAAACCTGGGGTGGAATTCTCAGGCAACTCCAGCAAGGGGGAAACGGGCTCATCTCATCTGGTCTCACCTCCACCCGCATCGAGACAAAGCCTTCCCCCAAAATTCACCCGGACACCTGGGCAGGCCACTACCTCCTGTCACCTCTTGTCACTGGTGACTTCACACGGTTCCCCAGAGAAGGAGTTTCTGGGGTCAGAGGAGGGGATGGGGAGTGACCGCCGAATGTGCATGGGGTTTCCATTTGAGGTGATGGAAGAAAAGCTCTGGAACTAGACAGTGGCGATAACTGCACAATAATTAAGACTATGCAAAATCTCACTGAATTGCATACTTTCAAGTGAAAAAATGGCAAATGTTATATATGTATTTTACCACAAGAAATTTTCAAATCCCTATAGGGAATTTTCAACTAATGAATTTCCAGGATTTAAAAACAATGAAATGGGGTAATAGATGTACATATGGTGTCCAGGCCCTGGGTCACTCAGTCCGTCGAGGCTATTTTAATGATCTGAATGAACAATCGTTTGTTCTCCCTGTGAAAACAGGATATACCAAGCAAAGGAAAGCATCCGTCTAGCTTTGTTCTCCCCAGATCTTCACCATGGTAGAACTGGCATAAAAGCCCAAAATATTTCACATGGATTGACTTTTTCCTATTGTGGTGAAATATGCATAACGTAAAATTTACCATTTTCGAGCGAACAATTCAGTGGCACTAAGTTCACAGTCTGGCGCAACCATCACCGCCATCTGTCTCCAGAACCTTCTCCTCATGGGAGATGCGACATCTCGCTGCACGCCAGGCGTTCCTTCCCACGAGGCGGAATCATCAATCTGGACTTTGTTCAAAGGCAGATAAAAGAGGGAGAAATCGGGAGCGGGCCCTGAACCCTGGGATACATGCACGGGATGCACGGGGCATGGCCGGGCTCAGGGCCCTGCAGCTGCTGCTGCTGCCAACACCCTCTCCCTGTCCCCGTCCCCGTCCCCATCCCAGTCCCCATTCCCGGGAGGAAGAGCTTTGACAAGCTGCTGCTGACTTCCTTCGACGGCCTCCAGGAGGACTGCGACCAGGATGTGGACACCCCCAACATGGACCGCCCGGCCCGGGAGGGCTTGAAGGCCAAGTACTCACGCCACCTTCGTCACCGTGGCTTCGCCATCCCACGTCACCACCCCGCAGCCCTGGCGCCCGGCAGCCCCTGGGATGGGAGGCAGTGCTTGGGCAGCCCTGGGCGGCAGGGTCAGCCCCTAGAAGGAGCGCTAGCGTAGAACACGCCGGGAGACTCGGGGCCGTTACTCTGATCCCACCGGCCACAGAGCCCCACGCCCCAGCCTGCAGACAGAGCTGGGATGGGGGCTGTGGCCCCCTGAGGGGTCCCCACACCCTCCCCCCTGCCTTTCACTTCCTGACCAGGGATCTTTTGTAAAAGTAAATAATTTTTAAAAACTTATAAGAAATAGTGAAACACTGACGTTTCGAGAGCTCAGTTGGATGCGCCACCCCCTGCTGCACGCCCGCCAGTGGAGTCCTGGTGCTCTCGGGTGAGAACTCACGCGCTGCCTTTCTGTGGCCCGAAGGTCCTACATGTCTCCCTCCCCAACCCCTCTCCCATCTCGCGGCGGCCTGTCTCACCTCTCACTTCCCTCTAGATCACAAAGGCCTCCTACTTGTGTTCCCTCCCCGGCTCCTTCCAGCCCCAGGGCCTTTGCACACCCTGGTCCTCCCAGCTCACCAGGAGCGTGTAGTCCAGCAGGGGAGACACGCACATACATAGACAACCAAACACGCACGGACATCTGGTGACAACTCAGGCAGCGCAGAGGAGGACACGGAGGAGGTTTCCAGGAGCAGCCCACAGTAAGGGGCAAACAGACTTTAAACCAGGGGGTGGCAGGGGAGGGCTCTCTGAGGACGGGGCAGTTGAGCCAAAAGAGATCTCCAGGGACCGGAGGAAGGAAAAGAGGTCGAGGCGGACAGGAACAGCACGTGCAAGGTCTCTGAGACAGGGAGCTGCTCGTTCCTGAACCCCGCTGCCACTAAATGCAAGGATTCCCCACTCGAAAGGAAGGAGAGGAGGAGGCTGCGGGCAGCAAAGGACTCTGGGGTAAGAACAGCCGCAGCTTCCCGTTCCCCAGCTCGGGCTTGGTGCCAGCGCTGTGCAAGGCCTTCACCTTCGTCATCTCTGACACGACAGGGCAGCGAAGCAAGTGTCGCCCATTCTACAGAGGTGACAACTAAGGCTCGGAGAGGCTGAATAACTGACCAGTAGCTCGGCAAGCATGCAGGGAGGCCACACCTGGTATTGGGGTGTCCCTGGCCACACGGAACCGGTTCCGCCCGGGTTCTGATCCTGGGGTCCATCCATAGACTCCTCCTGCTCCCTGAGAAAGGCAGGGCCCGGCAGCGGAAGCCTCACCCTGTCCCAACAGCCATTTCTCTGGGGGCCCGAGGATGGCTTCAGGAGCCTCTGAGGTTATATGCAAATTGCAGGGGGCTTTTTCTGGGGAGAGGGTTTGTTTGATCACTTTCATTAGACTCTCAATGGGGTCCTTCAAATCAGAAACGTGAAAAATAAAGCCGAACAACCACGCACAGGGAGATCTGCTGACGTAGGTTTTGCTGCATGTAAAGTCTTCAAGAGGCGAGTCGTTTGGGAGCCATTATCGACAGCAAGCAGGAGCTAATATACCCTTTTCTGGAGAAAGCAAAAGCTCCTTCCCGGTGGCATTAACTTCATATCACTTAAGAGATCTCCCGTGGGCAGATTCTAGAATCTGCTGCGAATATGATGGGCACAAAATATCGTAAGATGTGCCCGCCTTTTAGACCTTCCCAGAAGGTTCTTGCTGAGCAGATATAAACAGGGAGAATGAATTTTAAAAATGACAAAATCACCCCAACTGCTCGCCTACGTTCCCTGCGGGTAACGTGGCACGACCCATAAAAGTAAAAATGCACAAACTTTCTTATTTGGCGATTTCGCTTTGAGGACTTTGTCCTGCAGATGTATTTGCTCAGTGGAAAATGATGTACCTGCAAAGCTACCCATTGCGTCCGTGTTTGTAACAGCAAACGGAAACAGAAGCAAGCTGAATATCCACCCAGAGGGGAATGGCTACATAAAATACAGGACATCCACACAAGGACATCCGCACTCTGCTACCTTTGAAAGAAATACTGCGGACGTTCTTCGTGTCCTGATACAAACCAACCTCCCAGATTGGTTGAATAAGATGCAAAGAATGTGTACGGCATGCAGATACATGTGTGTACAAGCTACATGTGTATGTATGTGCACACAGTTGCTTACAGATGCAAAGGAGACCTCTGGGTAAATAAGCAAGAACTTGGCACCACTGGTTTCTCCAGCAAGGAGACCTGGGTGACCAAGAGGACGGAGCAAAAGGGGGACTTTGGACCCTGCAGCCTTGCATGCTTTGTGTATCTCGGGCCACGTGGCTGTATTGCCTACAAAAAACAAACTTTCACAGCACAAGGCAATCTTTTTCACCTGCCCATTGTGGAAACACGTTCCTTCGTCCCTCTTATTTATAACTAGATACACCGTTTATCGAGCTGGAGAACACTGGCTCCACTCCCACATTAGAACAGGTTCCTTAATCCTGGAGCCAGGGACGTTTGGGGGCGGGGTCATCCTGCGCCGTGCGGGGAGTCCAGGCCACGGCAGTATATTTAGCTGTATTCCTTCCCCCCCCCCCCACCGCCTCTTCCCATTGTGACAACCAAAAAATGCCTCCAGACACTGCCAAATGCCTATCGGGGGGCAAATGCACCCCCAGCTGAGCTCTGCTGCCCTGAGATCACCCACACCCGGCTTAAGAAGATGCCCGGTGGGTACCACGATCACCATGCCCTTCAATTCCCCGAACACCGAGGCGAAGTCAGGACAGTTTCCCTCCGTACAGCTGACAGATCAGAGGCTGAGATCACAGCAGCTGAGGGGCCAAAGCAGGATTCACACTCAGCCCTGGATGGTTCCAGAAACTGGGCCGTCAATCCCCACCCCAGAGCCCCCCACCCCCGGCCGTCTTTGGTTCTAATTAAGCAATCTTTCCAAACCCCTTTGAATCCTGCCCTTCTCACAGCTTCCCGAGTACGCTGCTTTAATGGAACGGAGGGCGCCCGGACCCGAGAAACCACCCTCGTCTGTCTTCATGAGCCGGGCCTCGCCGACCTCTGTCTGACTCCAGTGTGGAAACGAACCATCCGTGATAGAGAAAATAATGGATAAAAATTGGCACCCGAAGACCTCATCAGATTCCGGGGGGAAGGCGCAACATAAACCATGACAAAGGGCTCTCCCGCCCAACGACTCATTAACAGGCATTCTTAGGCACACGTCAGGGCGACTGGGGACCAGGGAGCTCGGCGGCGAGGCGGGGTGCCTGTGTTCACATCTGGGCTGCGGCAGGACGCACAGCTCCCACAAGGGCACAGGTCCAAGGAGGTACGTGACCAGCCCTCCGAGAGTCCCACAGTCTAGGGGCCGGGGGCCACGTGGTCCCAAGCAGAGAGCAAAGCCGGCAGAGGCCGATCCCCTGGGTGCCAGGGCCCCTGTGGGACAGCCTCCCTAAGACAGAGCCCTGGGCCTCCCTCTCCCCCTCTGCAAAGCAGGCCCAGTGGGACCCTCCCACGCCCCCCCCCCGGGGGGGGGGCGGGCGGCTGGCAGGTGTCCGGATATCTCAGCGCTCACCCGGGAGACGGGATCACAGGCCCCTCCTCAGCATTCCCTGCGCCAACGAGGAGGAAAAGCCCTCCCGGAGTGTGTTTTCAGGGATCGGAGGCCACACCCATGTGGTCATTCGA
This sequence comes from Mirza zaza, assembly GCA_008750895.1. NCBI lineage: Eukaryota > Metazoa > Chordata > Mammalia > Primates > Cheirogaleidae > Mirza > Mirza zaza. Next base: position 36,744 of record VSMD01007392.1, on the reverse strand, counting down.
GGAATATTGTTTGAGCACCTGCTGTGGGCCAGGCCGTGGGGACGGGGGCAAACCACACAACTTCTGTATCTTCGTGGTCTTGCCACGTCCCCGGGGCTTGCTCCGCTTCCCTTCTCTGACAGCCCGGGGAGTTAGGGGGCAAGGGAGCTCTGTTCTTCCACCGCTGGTGGTCCCCCAAACTTTCCCTGCACCCCAACTCCCCGATGGCTCCCGTAACGGGCTAAACTTGGGAAGCTCCAAGGCCAGGAGTCGTCTCTGATATCTTCCTTTCCTAGAAGCAAGGAGGATACAGAGTCCTGGCTGTTTAAGTGAGAGAAAAGCTGAGGACAGACGATTAAATAAAAAAAAAAAAAAAAAAAGGAAGAAAACATTGGCTGCTGATTCCACGTATCTCACCCTAATGTCCCTCCACTTAAGAAAAATCTTTGCACCCCTGCAAAGGGCATGTGTCTGTTTCTCCTCCAAGCATTTGCACCCCCCCCACCCCTGCGCCACCTGCAGGAAGGCGGAAGCGGCCCCTTGGTCTGGGGTCAGAACGGCCAGGTGCGTGGCAAGACCCAGCTCTGGGGGGAGAAGCTGCCTCTGGCCCCCCTGGACTGAGGTACTGTGCAAATCTGAGTATTGATCAAGCTCCCCCCTGCCCCATCTGAAGGCGTTACTTCCACTTAGGCGCTTTCTTCTCCCCACCTAAATCAATGCACTCCTCCACCCTCCTCCACCTGCACGTCCCTCGCCCATCTCGCCCCACCCCCACGCCACGCAAGGGGGCTTGGCCACAGCACCTGGGACTTCCTTATAATGGGATGATGCCTCGTTCTCTGTGCTGCGTCACTCATCAACACAAACTTGGCAGCTTAGAACACCCGTTTCTTATCTCTGCCTCTGTGGGCACGCCACTCGGGGTCTCACAAAACTGTAATGGAGGTGCCAGCCTGGGCCGGGGTCTCATCTAGGGGTGGGGGTGGTGGGGTGGGGGTCCTATCCCAAGCTCACATGGTTGTTGGCAGAATCATTTCTGTGAAGTCTCCTCCAGACCCTCTTTGACGCCCTCACCTGATCGTGCCAGGCCCACCCTGGTTCATCTGCCTTTTTATTAACTCAGAGGGAACTGATTAGGGGCTTAGTTGCAGCTTCAAAAATCCCTTCAACTTCTCCGTATTCTATAGGTTAGAAGCAAGGAGAATTAATTTAAAAGTACTTATATTTGTAATCTGTCGTGAGATTAGTTTTAGGAAAAAAACAACAATATTTATATTGTCATTTCCTCGGGCTGCCATGACAAAGAACCAGGAGCTGGGCGACTTAAAACAACAGAGACGTAACGACTCTCGGTACGAACGTTCAGATGTGTGACATCAAGGTGGCAGCAGGGCCGTGCTCCCTCCTGAACTTGTAGAAGGGTCCTCCCTCGCGTCTGCCCGGCTTCCTGTGGCTTGCGGACGCATCGCTCCGAACCCCGTCCGACCCGCAGCCTCTTCCCTGCAGCTCTGTGACTCCACGTGTTCTCTTCTTGTGAGGGTCACCAGTCATCGCATTAGGAGGATTAGAGACCCACCTACTCCAGTAGGACCTCATCCTAATTAGAGACATCTGCAATCACCCTGTCTCTAAACAAGGGCACATTCTGAGGTACTGGGGTTTAGGATTTCAACATGTCTTTTTGAGGGGATGCAACCCAACCCCTAACAGGGCCATGGCACATAACCTACGGCTGCAGGTATGGATGCGTCCAGGTCCTCGAACGATGTCATCAGAACGACCCCTCCCTCTCCCCCACTCCCTGTCTTCCCATTTCACTTTCTCAAGAGCGAACACAGAATTCCCAGGACTGACTCTCCTTAGGCCAACGTGTGTCTCAGCTCCAATCACTGTGGCCAGGGTGGTGGCAGGGTGCTGGACGCCCCGGCTGGGACCACACGCCCACACCCCAGGGTCAGGGCAGGAAGTGGCCAGTCTCACGCAAACCAGTGGACTGACAGTGAGGGCTAGTGACTCCACAGTGGAAAACCAGGGAGTGTTATCACGGGAGCAGTGCTGGCAGGAACCACAGCGTGGCGTCCACACCAGCCTGGGCCCTGACATGGCGGGGGTAGGGGTTTGCAGTCTGTGACCCAGTACTCGTCGGTCCCAAGAAACCAAGACTCCATCCTCGGGGTGGCCCACGGTGCACGGGCTCCGGGGGGGATCTGGTGACCACATGCACGAACAGCCCCCCTGAACTCCGCCGCGGCTCCCTCCGTTCTCACCGAAATCAAGAGCAATTCTCCGAGGGTGAGCGGCTCATTCTGCTAGTTTAAATCACCCGACTCCCTCTCCCTCCGGTCGCCAGTACTTATTGCTCCATCACTGGTAATGACAATGAACATTTCTGCAATCCCAGTTTTTATTGCAAAGTGATTGAGGGCCAGTTAGAATAACTGACGATACTGACACTAACGAAATCCCGCCGAGCAAATGGTGTGTGGATAGAAAGTCCCAGGGCAGCCGCGGACATTTCTTTCCCTCAATGAATCAATTGAAAATAAGAAGCTATCGCCACCATGTTTCGGGGTGGTGGGAAAAAGCTATCAAAAGTGCAAGCCATGCTATTATAATTTGGCAATTTTAAATCTAGTCAAATGGGTACGGCCCAGGGGTGACAGTGGACGCTCCGTAACCAGACAACGGCCAAGGGCAGGAGTAAAAGTGAGGTCTTCTCTGTCCAGCACGTTCTTGGAAGGACCCTCCACGTCATGCTCAGGGCCTCTAGTGGCCAGAAATAAAGTTTCCCCCAGTTCCAGACCGCCCCCCAGGGCAACCCCGAAACCAGAGCAACCACTTACAGCCACAGAGACGGTATATTGTACAGTCCTGGGACGGAGGGGGGGAGGGTGCGGGGGGGGGGGGCGCGCGGGGTCATTTTCATAAATACCTCGTGGGCAGTTCTCCCCCAGAGGTTTGCAATGTATGACCTTCACAAACAGTAAGTCCCTAACATTGCACCCCAAAATCAACCCAGAAGAGGTAAGACTTACCCCCAGGATGTTGTTATCGGCCATGAGCTCCCCTCCCCTTCTACGTGAGACAGGAGCAGAGTAGGTTCGCCAAATGAGCCGAGAGCATCTGGAGGCCTAGATAAGGGTCTTTCAACTTGGGCACTATCGCTATTTCGGGCTGGATTATCCTTTGTCGTAGGGGGACTGTGCTGTGCTTTGTAGGATGTTTAGCGGCTTCCCTAGCCCCCACCCGCTAGATGCCTCCTCCAGCCGGAGCGACCGAAAATGTCCCCAGACATTGGCTAAATGTTCTCTGGGGGGCAAAACTGCCCCCTGGTTGAGAACCCCTGAACTAGATATATAGCGTGCAAGTCACACGTAAATCAGGGAGCTTAAAGGCCACGCCTGTGACACTCTATCCAAGGACAAAGACAGAGTCTGGAAGAGTAGACAAAGAGAAAGCAAATGTAGTCCCTGCTCCCAGAAACTACAGAAGTCCGGCAGAGGTTGACGGAAACCTAGTTAGAAGATGCTGTGAAACCATCGGCTCCCGCCCTGCCCCCAGGGACAGCTCCCTCTGCAAATGCCCCGGATATCAACAAAGCCCCAAACGCAGGCAAACTGAGAACAGGTGGCTCAGTGCACCCATTGAAATTTATCGACTCCTGCTGTAGAAGTGAGGCTTATCCCCAACACCAGCATTCCATGATGGTGGCGCTTTTCCAGGAAGAAAAATCTAACCCTAAAGCACCGATTTCACTGAACTGCTCTCGCTCATGTGTAAGTACAAATCAAAAACGCTGACGCTGCTTCTTTCTGACACTGTTTTTTAATCATGGCCATCAATAAATCATTTTGTCCTTGAACGGGACTTGAGAACGGCCCCAGGGCAGAGGCGCGATTCCTTAGGAACCACGCCAACGGGGAATGGGCTTTCTCTCTCCCCACCTCGTCCCTTAACCACTTAGGTACGGTGCTCACCGGCGCGAAACCTTGCCCACAGCCAGCACTCACCGTCTGCACGATAGTCTGTGCTGTGCTTTGACAACGCATCCGTCTTGCTCTTGTGTGATGAGGAAAGCTTGAAAGCACTGAAAGCTTGTTTTACTTTACAGGCAGCTTTACTTGTAATGTAAATCAGAATGGGTAACATATACATATATGTTTCCATTGTGTTATTTCTAAATGTTCACAATTTTATTCTGATACATGAAAAATGAGAAAAGTCATATCCCGGCTGTCGGCTAAAGTCGACGTGCGTGTTCACCTGTGGCTGTCGACTACAGTAGACGCTCGTACCGAAGTGGTTAATCTGCTGTCAGAAACAGGATGCTCTCTCTGTCGGTAGCAGAGGGCTGTGCTCGAGTTCCACCTGGGGGCTCTATTCACACAGCTTCATCCTCAGCCTGCCTGCGTGGCCGCTGCCGCAGAGACGGGCTCCGTCCTTCCCTCTCCATCGTTTCTCGTTTCTTTCTTCGCTGCTTATCAGTGTAGAGGGCTGCATGGCCCCCCTGCGCCCAAGATCTGTCCATATCCTCACCCCCAGAATATGTGCGTGTTGCCTTATTTGGAAAAAGGATCTCTGCAGATGTAATTAAGGATCTTGAGATGAGATGGGCTCATCTAGGTGGGCTCTAAGTCCAGCAAGCGTCCTCATACAGACAGGAGCGGAGGCGGCCATGTGGCCACAGAGGCGGAGAGTGGAGTGATGTGGCCACAAGTCAGGGCGTGCCGGCAGCCACAGAAGCTGGCAGAGGCAAGGAGTGGGTTCTCCCCTAGAACCCCCGGAGAGCGCGTGGCCCTGCTGACCCCTTGCGTTTGGACTCCGGCCTCCGGGTTTCTGCGGTGCTCAGTCTCCCAGCTCGTGGCACAGTGGCTGCCGCAGACGAATCCTGACGGGTCTTCGAGGAACACGTAAGGAGAGGGGCATCGCGTGGTACAAATGTTGTGCCTAGACCTGTCGGCCAGCAGGGCCAGTGAGTGGGGAAATTCCCAGGGGAGGCACCTGGGAACACGGCAGGCATCTCGGGACGCACAGTTCTCATTCCCTCCCTCCCTGCCCCCTAGATTCTAAACACCATGGACCACCTAGGTTGGTACCAGGCTCAAAGCATTTGAGAAAGGGAGGGAGAAAGGAAGGGGTTGGATCAAACTCTGGACTTCACGGTTTCCTAAATTCGCTCTGCTCAAGTATTTGAGGAATGAATGAGAATCAAGAGCAGGGAAGTGACGCTAGCTGGGCTTGCTCCCAGAACCACAGCACTCGGCCGGGTGAGCGAGCTGCGCCCGGCCATGACAGATGTGGCGTGGGAGTGCGCGGCGCACACGATTAAAGCACAATTAGCAAACAGCGGGAGCGGCACCCGCTAGGAAAGCACACCCCGCCTCCCGCTTAACTTGCAGAATTACCGACGTTGCCAGATTCCAGATGACTCGTCAAGCACTCAGAACGATCGAGCCAGAAAGGCCCTTGGAAATCACTAACCTCTCTCGTTTTACAGAAGGAGAAACTGAGGCCCAGAGAGAGCCAGCAAGTGCTTACAAAAGCCAGGACCAAACCCAGGCGGACCTCCCGCCTCCGAGTCCGACCGCTCTTCCACACCGCGCCGCAGCGAGGACAGTGTCATCTGACACGTCAGTGAAACCAGCTCCCTTGCGGTCTCTGGGGTCCAGGCACGGCCAACACTGTCACCTGCCTGTCGTTTTTAAGCCAGGCCTCTGGTTTCCTCCAGACAGAAAACTCTGTCTGCTCTGGGATAACTCAAGTAAAACTGACGGCTGCTCCCCGCAGCTGCCATCCCTCAGCTGTCCCTCGTCACCGTACTGTTTTGCCCACATAGCAGACCTGGACCCTAGCAGGGATAAAGACCATTAAGCAGCAAGAAGGATAGAAGAGGCGGTAGACGCCACATAGCTAGTCATTAGCATTCCCCGGCCACTAGTTGGATCTAGAACATTCCTGAAGTGTCAGGGTGGAAAGAAACCAAATAGCACAGAGGTGGTTCCCTTCGTGCAGTTCCTGGGACCAGCAGCACTGTGGAGCGGAAGGGTCACGCTCCCAGGGCTCCTCCTACGTCTGGTGTCTGAAACACTGCTTGGCGTGCACCCCTACTCCTCATATTTCATCCCCCGCCCTGCCACCCCCTGAGAGCCCATGGGGCAGCAGCTAAGAGCACGGGTCACAGATGCTCAAATCCTTAGCATGAGGACACAGAATGACCCAAGGAGCTGCCCCTCCTCCCTGATCAGCCTCTGCAGCCAGCTCAGGCTTCCCCAGGCCGTGAGGTCTGTTCCAGGGAGTGGAGCCCAGCGGCAGGCATGACGTGTGCTTAGCCTGCCCTCGTGGACGCTCCGTGGACACACTGTGGAGGTCGGCACCTCCAGAAAAACACACCTACAGCCCAGGGCGGCTGGCCAGAGTGACAGTCCCCCAGAAGAAAGCAGGCCAACCAGAGGATGCTGGGTGAAGTGGCCTTAGGACTCAGAGTGTGTTCTGTGACGCTTCTACAGCCGCCGAGGCCGAGTCACACGCCTGAGCCAGAACCTGACAAGGCGCTGCGACTTCCCCCCGTGCGGTCTCCAGGTCTGTCTCTGGAGAGGGCTCCAGCGGGGTGGCCGTGGGCGAGTCCACAGGATGCTTCTCCATGCTGGTGGACACCCAACGCCTAAGTGTCCGGCCCATGACCGGTGTCCCTCCCCCAGGAAACCTGTTTATCCCGGCAGGCACCCTGGTGGCTCTTGTCCGTTTATTCCCACTGGGAGAGCCTGGCTGGGGGAGAGTGGGTTGGGGTTTCTGGGCCAGGGGAGACACGGAGGCGGCGGCTCAACAGAACTCGGGAAACAGCAGGAGTGGTTTGTCGCTCACGGATGCGGGGAGGGGCGAGGCGATCACAGCGCCGGCGGGAGGGGGCGGTCCGGAGGCCGCAGGCGCTCGGCAGTGGGTGGGGAGCGAGAGGGCCGGCGAGGAGGACCTGTGGGACAAAAGCCTCATCAGGGTCTGTGGATGTGACCCCTTGGGCTCTCCCTGGGCGGGCTGGGGGCCACGCATCGGCTGGTTTAAAGAGAACACGCGTGAAGAGCGGGACTCATCGGTGTGAAAGACTCCGGGGCGGACTGCTGGGCCCCATGTGGTTGGCGGCTGGGGGACATGCTGGGTTGGGGTCAGTGACACAAGGGATGGACAGGCCAAATCTCAAACCACTACACGGGGTGGGGGAGGGGAAGCATCAACTAGGCCGAAGCCACGGGGTGCACCTTGATTTCGGACACCTTACATCCGTCACGCCTGAAAAGAGGTGCCGAGACAGCAACTACACTAAACAAATTTATGGCACGAGGGAGGGAGATGTCAAGATGTTTGATGCTGCTGAGAAGACTCCAAATATCGATCATGCGACCTATTATTTATATCACGCCCGCTCCTACCACACTGCAGCTTCCTTCAGAAGTTATGTGTGGCCCTGCCCCACCCCTCCAACTGGGTGAGGTCCCCAAGGGTGGGGTCATGACGTTTATTTTTTGTAAATGGGGCGTAAAAACTCACGCCAGCCGCCACGCGGCCCACTCGTGATTGGAGGCTACGTTCAAAGAACCGTCAGCGCGGCAGCCAGGCCCACTTCTAGGCAATGGAAATGTTTACTGCCGTCCCTCAAGACAAACGCCAGGGTTTTCCCAGGCACAGTGTGCCCACCTTTCAGGCCACGTGACTAAGGAAACTGAACCCTTGATAAGCTGAAACTCGCCCAAACACATCTTAGATAAAACTGTCTTCTGGAAGTCCTTTTATGGTGGAAAATCTCTGTGGGTCTGAGACCTCATTTGACGGGCACTGAGAGCACAACAGATTAAGATCCTTCGCGCTCTGTCCCCGGCACTCAGTGACCAATCCTACTGGCCGAGACCACACGCGGTAGCCGCATAGAACATAACAAAGAGCAGAACCCATTTCTGCTTTTAGGGAAGCCAGGGCCGAGTCAAGGAGACCCCAGCTTTGGGGAACAGGCCCCTGTCCACCTATGCGGGGTGAGCGAAGATTCGCCCTGAGCCCGTCTGAAAGGTGCCTGTTCTAGTTGCCCTAAGTCACTTGGGCTTCCTGCTGAACTTCGGTCTCTTGCTCGAATTAGGCTCTCATCCGTGCAAGCCCGTGGGCAAGGCAGTCCAAGCCCACACGGTTCTACACCTGCTTTCCAGGCTGGCCTACACGTCTCTAATGTGCTTGTTTCAACCCTGACTCGAATGAAACATCCATTTACAAAACTCATTTGAGACAGTTAGGGAAATTTGAACACTGGCTAAATAGTAAAAGATATTTGCTTCAAAATACCCCAGCCTGGTAATGAGCTGAAGCTGGTGATAGTCACAGGGAGGTTCGTTATCAAATACAGACACGTGGAAAGCACTGAATCGTTTCCATAAGAAAGGTTTAAAGTAAAAACTAAAATACACTGAGCGAATAACAAGAATCTGGGGTCTCACAGGGATCAGCCTGTAGGGTTCCCAACTGGCCAGACTGCGGATAATTTAAGCATCAAAACTGAAAGTGACTGGAATTGATTGGAAGAGACGGGATAAATAAAAACTCATGAGTCTATAAAGATTACAGAGAGGAAGGGAAGAAGTGGAGAGAGAGAGAGAATATAGCTGTCATCTGGATGTTTCCTGGGCTCTCCTAGCCCAGGATTTCCCAGGCTGTGCCGTGCCAAGGGCCTTGCTGAAATGGGTTCCCGCTTGGGGCCTGGGACTCTGCCCAGTCCAGGAATCTCACTGTGAGCAATAAACTCCGGCGAGGACCAGGCAGCCCCCACCCGCCCACCCCTCTCTCAGCTGGGCGTAGCTCCAGCCCACTCCTGCCAGAGCTCCTCTTTTAAAATAGGAGCTGTTCTCCAAAGCCTCTTGGCAAAAAGGCCCTGTTTTCAAATTGCGACGTTTGGGAAGAGACATCTGCCCACCGTGGAGTTTTAAGGCCTCTGTCCACCCCGCTGTCCCCAACTCAACCCCAAAATGACGGGGTTTTTTTACTTTTTAAGGCTCTAGTCTACATCATGGTAAACTCATTAGAATGTACCCATATTGGCCAGGCGTGGTGGCTCATGCCTGTAATCCTAGCACTCTGGGAGGCCGAGGCGGGTGGATTGCTCGAGGTCAGGAGTTCGAAACCAGCCTGAGCAAGAGCGACACCCCGTCTCTACTATAAATAGAAAGAAAGTAATTGGCCAACTAATATAGAGAGAAAAAATAAGCCGGGCATGGTGGCGCATGCCTGTAGTCCCAGCTACTCGGGAGGCTGAGGCAGGAGGATCGCTTGAGCCCAGGAGTTTGAGGTTGCTGTGAGCTAAGGTGACGCCACGGCACTCACTCTAGCCTGGGCAACAAAGCGAGACTCTGTCTCAAAAAAAAAAAAGAATGTACCCATATTGCAGGTACAACTGAGGAACAGCACTCTGAGTTAAGTGGCAGCTGACTAGTTGACGATGTTGCAATGCACTCGATACTCGTTAATTTCAATGTTGCAGGTGTTTCTTCACTAGTGAAGACTGACCTGTTCCACTCTTTCTGGAACGAGTAAGAAGAAAGAAAGGAAAGAAAAAAAAGGAAGGAAGGAAGAAAAAAGAAATTAGAAAAAAATAAAAGAAAAAAATTTCAATATTGCCGTTTTCTCATTTAGGAGCCAGAGGATTTTTTTCAGGTCTAAGCGCTCAGGCCTAACATCGTTAAGGGCCCTGACACTGTGCCCAAGAGCCCTGATGGCTTCTGCCACGCTGGTCCCTCCCCCGGGCTCTGTCCCCCTGCCTACCTGCATTGGAGGCTGCCGACCCACGCCCTTGCTGCGCCCTGCCACCCGGGCTCAGCTGTGCCCCACACCCACGGCTCCCAAACGCACCTGCGCTTTAGAGTCAGCTGGGGATCTTTCGAATGTTCCCAAGCCCGGGCCACACCCCACACTAATCAACCCCCACCCTCTGCGGCAGGACACAGCATCAGCCTTGTTGGAAGCGGGGACACGTTTGCAAACCATGCCCTAGACTGAGCCCAGCTGCCTGGCCTCGTCTGACCGTGAGACTCAGCTGGGCGGCTTTTGAAAGCAGAGCCCCCCAGGACCCCGCCCGGGGAACTCTCATCCGGCGCGTCTGCGCGGGCCCTGAACTGAACCTCATGCCAAGGCCAGCTGGGCTCTCAGAACTTTGAGGCCATCCCCAGCTTCCCTCCTCACGCAGTCAGCTCCCAGTCGCGTGGCCCGCACTCCACCCTCAGCGCACCTCTGTGGCCTTCTGTCCCCTCACCCGGGCGGCTTCACGTCTGACCTTGCTGATCCCACCCGAGACTGAAGGCCCAGACATCACAACCCTGCGCACGTTTTACAATGACAAGGAAACGCCAAACACGTGTAAAACACGTATTCGTAGCGTTCGCCTTAACCTTGCCACCGTCTGGAAAAAGGCGGGCCCCATGCTCTATGCACAATCCTTAGTGCTCTTTCCGCGGCCAACATTTGCATGAATCGTTGCTGGAAGTTCAGGAAGCTTCTCTCTCTCTGAGAGGGGGCTCGGTCAATCCCCTCATTTCTGGAGGAGGGAAGGAAATGAGGGAGCCCCACCTTTCACTGGGTTGAACAGTGTCCTCCAAAAATTCACCCTCACCCAGAACCTCAGCATGAGACCTTATTAGGAAGCAGGGCCGTGGCAGATGTCATTAGTCAAGACGAGGGCCTACCAGAGTAGGGCGGACGTTAAATCCGGTAAGACTGGCGGCGTCTTTGCGGGCAGAGGAGGGACAGAGACGCAGCGGAGGAAGTCCATGAGATGATGCGGACACCGGAGAGACGCGTCCACAAGCCGAGGGACGCTAAGGACCAGCCACCACCAGGAGCTGGGAGAGGCCAGGCTGGGTGGGGTCTTCCTTGGGGCCTTCAGAGAGCACGTGGCCCTGCGGATTCCAGACGCCAGCCCTCCAGAACTCAGAGAGGACGGCTTTCTGTCCTCCCAAGCCACCAGCTCGTTGCCCTTCGTTACACCAGGCCCAGCCAGGTCGTGGGCTCCCGGATGCGTCTCAGGCATCAAGAAGCACTGCCTTGCCTGTGGTCACCCACAGTATTTGATCCAGGGTCAGCCAGAATGCCCGACATTTCCGCAAACGGATAGAAGGGCTGAAAGCTAACACACTTTTTGCACTGGGGCAAGAAGGATAAGAATCTTATTATTGTGGGGGAAAAAAAAAAAAAAACAGAGGGAGTTGGGGAGAGACTTTTGCCTTCTTCGTTAAAAAGAAACATAATTAGGTGGGGTGTGGTGGCTCATGCCTGTAATCCTGGCACTCTGGGAAGCCAAGGTGGGAGGATCGCTTGAGGCCAGGAGTTTGAGACCAGCCTGAGCAAGAGCAAGACCCCGTCTCTACCAAAAATAGAAAAATTAGCTGGGCATGGTGGCACACGCCTATAGGTCCAGCTACTAGGGAGGCTGAGGCAGGAGGATTGCTTGAGCCCAGGAGTTTGAGGTTGCTGGGGGCTAGGCTGACGCCACAGCACTCTAGCCAGGGCAACAGAGTGAGACTCTGTTTCAAAAAAAAAAAAAAAATGTTCATAAAGAATATAGAAAAAAAAAAATAACATAAAAAAAGACAAAGAAAAAGAAATATAAGTCCACTATGTAGAATTAAAAAATACATTCAAAAAAATATTAATTTAATTAAAAATACAAAAAATACAGTCCCATTGTGCAATGCTTCACAATTTTTTTCAGACTTCTGCCCCGTGTGGTCGGATTCAATCTCATGACAGCTCCTTGAGGAGGGGAGGGCTGGCCTCTCAGACACCTGCTTCCTACCTTGCCTGGGGGCGGGAATGAAGCGACTTCTCTAAGTAGCCAGTCAGGGAGGCTCTGGTGCTCACATTCATGCTGTCCCCATTCCAACTCCGACCTGCTTTCTAGCAGTATCGTCAGGAAAATACCAACAGCTCATGAAGGAGATGGGGCTTCAAGGCCTGATTAAAAGATGGTGAAGAAAGAGGACAAATAAATTCTGTCCTCCCAAGAAAATAATGTTCATAGCACTTACTATATATACCAGTTCATAACACTATGTATTAGTTCATGACAACTCTGAGACAGACTACGATTATGCCATTTAACAGATGAGTAAACTGAGGCACAGTGCAGCGCTTGGACTTCTTAAGGTCACATAGCTATTGAGAGGCAGAGCTCGGATTTGAACTCACTCTGGGTTCAACAACCCACAACCCTCAACCATGACTCCATATTACTTCTGTGGCCTGGTATTGGCCTAGCTGCTAGGCTGGTCTGCACAGTCTTCCTTAATTCATATTCAAGACCCAGGGTCTCTCTCTCTCCCGCTACGGTGGAAGCTTCTGGTAGGATTCTCTTTGCCTGTCACTTTTCTTATTCATGGTTTTTGTCTCATGGCTGTTTATTTGCAGGACTTTGTTTCCTTCTGCTCAATTCATAATCCGAGTGTTTTTCCTCCTGGCTAAGCTCGTAAGCAGGTGTGCAAAAAGAGGACCCGGCACGGAGCCAGGCGACCGATGCTCCGCCACTTGTCTGGCAGGTGGGCATCGGACGGTTGTGTCTGCCTCTGCCATTGGCAGCTCCTGCCCAGGGGCCAGGCCCTCACTCAGCTCTCCACGGAGCCGGCAGAAAACCTCTGCAGTCGGAGAAACCTGCAGCCTGGGTCAGCCCCTGGGAGGAGTGTCCCAGCCGGCGCCCCCATGTCTTCTAGGGGCACGTCTGCACCGCTGGGCAGGGCTGGAGGAGGCAGCCCGGCCCCCGTCCGCCACTGGGAAAGTCCATCCTTGTCCCCAGTCTCTCACAGGCTGCCTGGGTGGAGATGGCTGCATTAGCCTTCCATCTGGCCAAAACGTTTCCTTCGATGACACCAGCGCTACTAGAAGCCATCAAGACACTGGAGAAGTGACATGCCTTCACGGACGATGCCGCAAAGATGAGATCCCCGGGCAGCTGTTGCGTCCCTTTTCCACAGCCCATGAGCGTCTCCACGTTCCAGCAGAACTTTTGTGAATGGTCAGGCCATAAAGAGAGAGGGTCCACGTGGAGCTGGCTTGGATTTTAAATGAGTGTCCCTGATAATTCCGCATGATCAATGGCTGAGGTGCCTCACCAAGTCCAGAGGTTCCTGACTCTCGGAGGAAGGCAGGCAGCCAGGACTCCAAGACCGAGGCAAACCGCACGAACTAGAGGGCAGGACTCGCCTCTCCCCGGAGAGCTGCAGAGAGTATCAGAGGGTGAAATGGCAGAGAGACGGTCTGCATGAGGTCCTTGTGGCTGACAAGGATCTGCAAGAGGATGGTGTGTTAGGACCACCAGGAGGGAATTTGATGAGTGGGTGGGGAGGGCAGGATGGCTGTCAGGTGTAAGCTGTGTCTCCTAGAAAATATTAATAGCTTCCAGACTTCGGAAAGTTGTGAGCTGGACAAGTCCAGCAACTGCTGCCTAAAAGAACCTTAACAGCGAGATAACTCGTCCTAATATTGGCCCACGCTGTGTCTTTACGATGCATTATAAAGGCTCGAAGAATAACCATCTAACCTCCAAAAGGGTGGTGGGGAGAAAGAACACAGAATCCTGGCCAGCTAACTTTCCTTCTGTTCAGCCAGAAAAGCAAGGAAAATACCCAGAGCCAACCTTGACTTCTGAATTTCAGAAGCAGGGAGTCCATCTCTTTCCACCAGATCTCTCCCCAGAACCAGTCGCTAACTCCTTTCCCCTAACCTCGCAAGCTTCCCACCAAAGCACAGCCGTGATGGCCTGGTCTTTGACCCCACCCCAACATGTGCACATTTAAATTCTGTCACCCAAAGGAAGAGCCCAGACAAAATGCAAAGCCAAAGTGAAACTTTTCCTCCAATTACTGGTTCCGAAGAGTTTGGTGGGCTCTGCACACAACACGAGAGTCAGGACTTGCCTGTAAGAAGTACCAACCCTTGTGTTAAAGAAGCATCTTAGGAGTAATAGCCACACGGATGCAACACTACACTAAGGGAGAATAATGAACCTAATAAAACAGGCGATTTTCCAATTGCTATTGCTGCTGGAAACACTGATTATGCTAATTAAAGGGTAGAATAGTAAATACCCACTCTTTTGCATCCAATTAAGTGCTCAGATTATTTCTCAGAAGTATTTGTTGAAAATAGCACTTTTGATTATCATGGGCCCCAAATAAACAGAGTCAAGTGCATGCGTGTGTGTAAGTGTGTGTGTGCGTGTGTGTGTTTTTCTCTGGAGTTCATTTGAAGGAGCAGCATAAGCTTCTAAAATTCTTCTGAAACCAAATAAGAAAAATCATAATTTCCCAAGACTGCAGCTTGGTACATCTTTGAAGAAGTTGTGTGTGTTGAGAACACAGCATAAGAAAATAGTTTCAAATTGGGAACACCTGCGATCTAACATGCAAACATCAGGAACTTGATGGTTATTCTGAACTGCTTAAGTCTCTTGTAATGTCAACATCAGCTTATGCTAACTAATAAAATAGCCACCTCTCCAAAGTGTTAGAAGTTTCATCCTTCTAGTCCATCCCATATTTCAGGGCAAAGTCAATTTATATTGCACATTAGACAAAGTGTTGTCGCCAAGAATGGAGAATTATGTCTAATGCCAATCAGAAATTCGATAAATAAGTATGAGAGGATTTACAGGCTAAAGCAGCCATAGAAATTCTATTATCAGAAAGGAAAATGTGTTACCTGTAGAGGTCGCAGAGAAAATGCTGGAACCCAAAAGAGAACGAATTGTAATGATTTCAGTTAAGTTAGTCAGGATTATAATGATTTTGGTTAAGTTAGTCAGGAGTGAGAACAGAATGAGTTTTTCACCTACAAAAGGAGGTGAGATTCACGCGTTCATTCACGCGCATCCGAGCGACGGTGGGCACCTGCCCTCAGCCAGGCCTGCTCTCGGCCCTGGGCACAGGTGCTCAGCCAGACAGGCACACCTCCTGGGGCTCACCTTCCAGGGAAAAGAAATAGTAACTGAGCAAACAAATTCAGACCATCTTGGATTGGAGGAAGTGCTTTAGAGAAAAGAAAACCAGGTCACATGACAGCAAATGACTTCCGGTGCCAGGGAGACGGCGTCTCACCTACCTGTGGGCAGCAGAGCTGTGAGGCCTTGCAAAGCGCTCGGTATGAGCACTTAGGACTGAATCGGGTTTGCAGCCGCCGCGCCAGGTTGCTCTCTGGCACCAGCGCCGCCTTCAGCTCCCTGAACTCCAGCCCAAGGAGAAGGGAGGAAGTGAGGAAGGAGGTCTTTACACCACGGTCGTGCAAAGCAAACTTCTGCAAAACGACCAGTGCTAAAGCACCCAGGAAGCAACCGGCTACAAAAGCCGCTCGCAAGAGTGCGCCCCCTACTGGCGGGGCGAGGAGACCTCACCGCTGCAGGCCTGGTACCCCGGCTCCTCCTGAAATGAGATGTTATCAGAAGTCCCAGAAACCTGGAGCAAAAGACATGTGGTCTGTGGTCTGTTCTTTTGTGCACGCCAACCCCTTCTTCCCTGGTCAACCCCCATGGGAAAGAAAGAGAGGGAAGAGATGTCACCTCCTCCCATGGCAGCCCGTGGGGTGGCGGTGAGCCTTCTCTTGTTTGCTGTAATGTGCTGTCATATCTTGCCGCCTGTGGCCTGACATATAGAGGTGCGAAGGTCACCTGGCCCCACCTACGAGGATCTTAGTCCCAAGCATCCCCTGCTGGTCCCTTGCAAGACCCAACCACATTTCACAGCTGTCAGCAACTCTCCCCATTCCTCTGATGGAAGGAACCCAGTGTCCCATGCCACAGCTGTTTCTGCCGGGACTGGGGCCGTTTGTCTCACCTTCCCTTTGCAGTCCCCAACTCTGGGGTCTGCGGGCATGTTCCAGATCCACCTTCAGTACCTCACAGGAGACAGAAACCAGAGGAAATAACCCTTGTCCCCTCCGTACCTGGCCATACCACCTCACCCCATGCTCTTTCTCCCTGCGCGGGAAAAATAAAAGCTAAGCTTTTGGAACACTTGCTAAGGTGCCCGCATGCATGTAGTCTTCACAACCACTCCGTGAGGTAGGTGTTATCATCCCCGTTCTACAGATGAGGAAACTGAGGCATTTATATACCATGCCTCCAAGTGGTGGAGAAAAGACATAACCAGGTGGCCACATGAGAGCACACTTTTAACCACTATATTGTTCTGCTCTGGGTAAGTTCTTCAAGCCCAGTAGCTGACCAGATGGTCTGCACAGAGAATGAGATGTCAAACACACCCAAATTTTACAAGGGACTTTCTTGGGCCCCTCGGCAGCAGACATGGGGATGAGCAGGACGGCCTGTCCCCTCCCCAGCAGCCCCCCGAGTAAGTCCCAAGGCCACATCTCATTGGCTCTGGTTGGGCCCAAATCTGAGCCAGTTGCTGTGGCCATGGGACATTGTGTCCTCTGACTGGCCAGACCAGAGCCACACCCCACTCTGGATCCCAAGGTGGAGTCAACACATCCCAAACCAGGCACAGACCCAGGGCAAGGACAGGAACCAGGCACGGACCAGGGCTCCCGGGGAAGCCAGAATGCTCTGCCCAGCTGCCCAGGGAGAGGGTGCCGGATGGGGCAGGCAAGCATGCTGATCGTGCCCACGCACACCAGGGAAAGTTTGTGCCGGGCTTGTCCTACCTGGAGGCATAGAAAATCCTGCTTTATTACACACCAAAACGTGCTGCCCGACACTTTGTCGCGAAACTGCCTGGTTTAATCTTTACAAAGATCCCATCAACTTTTTGGCATTTTGTGGGTAGAAACACTGAATCACTAAGAGATTAAAAAAAAAAAAAAAAAACTCACGACTACCAACCTAGAAAGTACCGTTTCCCTTTATCCTAAGGAGACTGGTTGTTTCGTTTTGCCGTCTCTGAAGTTGGACGACATCTCACAAGCACTGGAGCCTCAGGGTTCCAGCAGCACTTCCCTCTTCAGCAGTGCAAAAAATGATGGCGCATCTCACAACTAATGTCACTTTAGATTCTGTCGGGTCCTGGTGAAGGCAGGAGTCTAGTCCAACCCTTCTGACTCCAAAGCCCATGGATCTCCTACGCCCCTGGCCTGGGGCAGGGACGTAGACAAGTCGGGCAGTGCTTACTGTGAGAAAGGTATGAGAAACAGCCCTGATGGAATGTTCTTCTTGCATCTGCAGGGAAGGAAAGTGGCATCTTTCCAGTACCCCAGGGAGGTGCTAAATGCAAAAGGGAAGCTGTCCAGCGGTCCCCTGTGGAGTCCCACACTCACCCAAATGGCAGCGAGACAGAGTGGGGGGGATAACATCGCCGTTGTCATGACCTGGTTCACTGAGGAAGAGCCAGACAACATGGGACACTGATTCGGGCCAAGACAGAGAACAGAAAGATGATGACTCAGCAAATCGGGTACCTGGTGGAAGCCATGGAGAGGCACAGCTTGACGGAGCATCTCCGTGTCATCGCCATCTCAGACCACGGCATGACCATGGTGAAAAAGAATCCCAGTGTCGGCCGGGCGCGGTGGCTCACACCTGTAATCCTAGCACTCTGGGAGGCCAAGGAAGGAGGATCGCTCAAGGTCAGGAGTTCGAAACCAGCCTGAGCAAGAGCGAGACCCCGTCTCTACTATAAATAGAAAGAAATTAATTGGCCAACTAAAAATATATAGAAAAAATTAGCCAGGCATGGTGGCGCATGCCTGTAGTCCCAGCTACTCAGGAGGCTGAGGCAGCAGGATTGCTTGAGCCCAGGAATTGGAGGTTGCTGTGAGCTAGGCTGACGCCACGGCACTCACTCTAGCCTGGGCAATAAAGTGAGACTCTGTCTCAAAAAAAAAAGAATCCCAGTGTCAACGAGATCCCCTTGACAAACTACATACATCAAGTTCAGGGAGTTGGTCAAGTTTGAAGTCATGGACTACGGTGGCTGTGGGATGCTCCCCAAGCCAGAGCAGGAGGAAGCCCTTTACCAGACGCTGAAGAATGCCCACCCTCGCCTCAACACCTACAGGAAGAAGGAGGAGTTTCCAGAACACTTTCACTTTGCTATACAAGAGCAGGTTCCACCAATCGTGATGTATGCCAATTCTGGCTACAACACCAATGGGGCAACTTGATTCTAAAAGAAATAAAGTCATCTTGGATCTGGGAGACAACCACTAGACAAGGTCAGTTCTGAAAAAATTAAAACGTAACTGCACACACTATACGTTGCAACCCACCGGTTCCTAAGTGTTCCCCACCCCTTGCCCCCACGTCCCACCCAACCAACACTGCCCCAAATTATCATCGTGCAACAATAATGATCAATATCAATATCAATAATGATCAATTCATCAAAACTGGGCCCAGCACTGCACTAACGACTTAACAGGAGGCATTTCATTTTTGTCTTCCCAACAACCCTAAAAAATAAATGCTGTGCTGGGCGCAGTTGCTCACGCCTATAATTCTAGCACTCTGGGAGGCCAAGGTGGGAGGGTTGCTTAAGGTCAGGAGTTCGAAACCAGCCTGAGCAAGAGTGAGACCCTGTTTCTACTAAAAATAGAAAGAAATTAATTGGCCAACTAAAAATATATAGAAAAAATTAGCTGGGCATGGTGGTGCATGCCTGTAGTCCCAGCTACTCGGGAGGCTGAGGCAGAAGGATTGCTTGAGCCGAGGAGTTTGAGGTTACTGTGAGCTAGGCTGATGACACGGCACTCTAGCCCGGGCAACAGAGCAAGACTCTGTCTCCAAAAAATAAAAATAAAAAATATAGGCCAGGCACGGTGGCTCAAGCCTGTAATCCTAGCTCTCTGGGAGGCCGAGGTGGGCGGATCGTTTGAGCTCAGGAGTTCAAGACCAGCCTGAGCAAGAGCGAGACCCCATCTCTACTATAAATAGAAAGATATTAATTGGCCAACTAATATATATAGAAAAAATTAGTCGAGCGTGGTGGCACATGCCTGTAGTCCCAGCTACTTGGGAGGCTGAGGCAGCAGGATTGCTTGAGCCCAGGAGTTTGAGGTTGCTGTGAGATAGGCTGACGCCACGGCACTCACTCTAGCCTGGGCAATAAAGTGAGACTCTGTCTCAAAAAATAAATAAATAAATAAATAAAAATAAATGCTCTTAGCTCCCCCATTTCAATGAAGAAAAAATCAAAGCCTAGAGAGAAGTGACTTGAGATTTAAAATGTAAGGTTGAGGTTTGACCCCAAGCCTGTGTGCTCAGTCACCACACAGAGATTACCAAAAGATTCACCAAGAAAGCCACCCTGCTGGTTCTCATTTCCTCATTTAAAAAAACATGAAAGTCTTGCTCACATGAAAACTTACACGCAAACGCTCACGGCAGCATCATTCATAATAGCCAAATCGTGGAACAACCCAAATGTCCACCAACAGATGGATGGATAAACAAATATGGTCCATCCCTATTAGGAACATTACACAGCCAAAGAAAGGAATGAGGTACTGATTCACACTACAACGTGGATTATCTGTGAAAACATTATGCTCAGTGGAAGAAGCCAGACACAAAAGGCCACGTATTGTATGATTCCATTTACAGGCAGAAAGCAGATTGGGGGTTGCCAGGAGCCGGGGGGGCGGGGATGGGGAAGTCAGGGGAAATGAGGTTGTGACTCCTGATGGGTACAGGGTTTTTTTGGGGGGCAATGAAAATGTTCTGAAACTGACTGTGGTGATGGTTGCACAATTCTGTGAATACACTAAGCACCATTGAACTGTATACTTCACATGTGTGAACTGTGTGGTATGTAAATTATATCTCAATAAAGCTGTTATAAAAAAAACAAACAAGCTTAAAGAATAAAACACTAAAATCAATGCTAATTGGGAGCGATAAATGAGGTGGTGTGGTTTTTGTTAACTGCCAACCAGTAATTCATGACAGAAACAAAGTTTAGAGGATGTTGTAAACATCACATGGCAGAAGACCGCCCCAGGTGGAGCTTGAAGAACTCTTGCTGTGAACGGGAACCAAATGTGATAATTATGTTTGCAACTTGTTTACTCTCAGCTTGTTGCAACTCTAGAGTATAACAGGTTTCATGTTGGTGGAGACATTCACGGTAAAATGCAACAATTTATCACCTAAGAGAGGTTAATATTTTATCCCTCAAGTGGCCCAGAACACTGTGATCAGTCGCACGCCCACAGCAAAGGCCTTGCCAAGGAGAAATTCCACAGTCAGCCGGCCTGTCTGCACACCTGGTTCATGCTGTTTGTACCTGAACAGTTTGAGGAGTGCCTTGAGGGCATTTAACGGGACATGCACATTCTCAATTGCCCAACCGGACAGTTTGAGGGAGTAGGATGCTGTGATCAGTTTAATCTTCCGCTGAACCCACCATTAGGCAGACAATCCTTTGGGTCTTATACACTTTGCGGGTCCCTTCCACCCGCCCGCCTTACAGTGCAGGGTCCAGTGGAGCTCACTCACCTCAGGGACTGAAGTGCTTGTGAGACCGTGACTAGGGCGTTCGTCCCTGACAAGCCACCCCATGGCCTCAAAGGCGGTTGGGTCAGTTTCTTCAGCCTGAGCTGAGCAGACAGGCACTTTCCGTGTCCACCAGGACACAAATATCAGACCAGCTTCTCAGTGCACACAGCACCACATTTCTTACACGCTACAACATATGTGTTGGTCTGCAAACATATAAATAGTGTCATGACTGATGTCACTCCATCATTTGAAAACGGGGACAGATAAAAATGCAACTTGGCATTCATTAATAGACAATTACCTAGAGTCCTGACCCCCTTCCTAATCACCTCGCCCACCCCCAAAAAATACATATATAATAGCACTTGCTACCAATGACTCAGTGCAGGTTCCTTAATCTCTGTGCCTCAGTTTCCCCAGATGATCATAGAGATGATGATAATAGCACCCTTGCTAGGCTGCTCTGCGGATAAAAGGAGTTAACATATATTCGTAAAGCATTCAAGACGATACATGGTACATAGTAAGTGCTGTATGTTTGAGCTTAGCATTCTTGTCAATGTTATTATTATTATCTTATTGTTTCCAATGGGCATGCTTTCTTCATTCTCTTCCTTAAAGGCTTTTAATGCCTTGGTGTTCTCTCTGCCACTGCGGGTAGCAGTGTCCTTGTAGGTTAAATTCTCAAAGATTTCATAAATCCAACAAGCGTGCCATTAACTAAGGGACAGTTTTCTTTCAGGGGACTGGAATCCGAAATGGCTTTTTTATTATTATTGTTTTTCAGCAAATTATACTATATTTCAACAAAGGCGATCACAGCTTTGATAATGTCCTCATGGACATGAAGACCGTATTCAGAGCTTCTGGGCCAGATTTCAAGAAGAATCACCTGCCTGAGCCTTTTGACAGCAGTCTCATCTACGCACTGACGTGCAAGCTCCTAGGAGCTGGCCCCGAACCCCACAGGGGCTCCCTGGAGGTCACCCAGGGAATGCTCGTGGACTGTCACAACCAAGTGCGATGCAAAAGGAACTGCCAAAAAATTGTCAGCACAGCCTGCTCTGTCCTGAGATGGAAAAGAATCAAAAAGGGGTCTCCTGGGGTGCAAAAAAAAAAAAAAATTCAAGCTGAACAATCCTGTCTCCCAGCTGCTATGGAGCCCTCAGAGCAAAATAGCAACAGCTCTACACCGAGGGCAGAGGGAGCCTGGAAGCCATAGTGCCTTTTGGCCAAAAGGAAGGTGCTCCAGAAAGAAAGTCAGGCTATAATCCTTGTGATCCCTGGGAAATTGTGTACAGTCTGCCCCCAGGATGCCCCGGATAGACACAGAGAATGAGCCTGCCTTCAGCAACACGGACAGCTGCTCAGAGGAGAGGAACAAAGCCTTATAATCCCACTCATTGCTGAAAACAAGACCGGGGAAGTCTGAAATGAGATTGCTAATTCTTAAGACTTCAGAACCCTAAATCCGGGTGACAAAAAGCAGGAATAAACTCATCTCTGAGGTTGGGTGTCACCCTTGCTGAGTAGATTGTTTACAGACACCAGCCATCGTGTATTCTGCCAGGAGAGGCTTAGATACTGTCCGGTGATTTATCGAGTGTTTGTCGTACTTAAAAAGGAGTAAGGTATACTACATCCTTTCCCTTCCGCTAAGCCACTGCCCACGGTCGTCTTGTGAACAGACAGGAAGCAGCTCGCGTTTTGCTGAAAACTAATTAAATAAAGGACCGGCCGGGCACGGTGGCTCACGCCTGTAATCCTAGCACTCTGGGAGGCCGAGGTGGGCGGATTGCTCGAGGTCAGGAGTTCGAAACCAGCCTGAGCAAGAGCGAGACCCCGTCTCTACTAAAAATAGAAAGAAATTAATTGGCCAACTAATATATATAGAAAAAATTAGCTGGGCATGGTGGTGCATGCCTGTAGTCCCAGCTACTCGGGAGGCTGAGGCAGGAGGATTGCTTGAGCCCAGGAGATTGAGGTTGCTGTGAGCTAGGCTGACACCACAGCATTCACTCTAGCCTGGGCAACAAAGCAAGACTCTGTCTCAAAAAAAAATAAAAATAAGTAAATAAATAAATTAAGGAGCGATTCACCAAATTACCGAGGATTTTTTTTCTTCTTAAGCTTGAAAGTTTTGCTACAATTATGTTGCCCCTCCCCGGCCCACCACCCATCAGGAGCCTGGGGTCAGGTGTTCTACCGTCAGTTGCTGATAAGCAGGACATCCATCCGCACACTGATTTCCAGAGAACTGGCTTTTAGCAAATTGGTCATTTGGCAAAGTGGCCATTAGGCAAATGGATCATTTGGCGAAGAGGTCATTTAGTAAATTGGCTTTCAACAATTTTCCCTGTGAGATTTTTCTCTAGAGCGAGCACTTTCTTGGGTTAAATGTACATTTCATTTCCATAATAAATATTCACTAGCGGCTGGATGGGAAACTTCCCAGGGAACCAGGAGCAGCCAGAACAGCCTCTTAATAATTGGACAATTTAAAAAATCCCTGGTCTTTTTTAACGGGAGTGGAGATACAGAGGGCATCTGCTCTCCAAAACATAGTCATCTGCTCGGTGGCGTCACCGAAGTTCTCATGATTCTGGTTGTGGCGACTGTGACATACTCAGCCACTCATCAGAAAAAGAAGTAAGCGGTCTTTGAGCCTCCTGTGGTTGGTCATCGAGCCTCGCAATAACCCATTTCAACCACTTCCTGCGTGCCACGGGGGTCCAGCATTCTGAGAACCCAGCAGCCCAGCTGGCCTCAGGGGCTTTCAACTTCGACAGTCCCACAAGGCTCGGGGGTGTTTAATAATCTGCTGTCGCAGTCTTGAAATTATTGATTTTTTTTTTCCTGAGACAGAGTTTCCTCAGTTGCCCAGGCTAGAGTGCCGTGGCGTCAACCTCGCTCACTGCAACCTCAAACTCCTGGGCTCAAGCAATCCTGCTGCCTCAGCCTCCCGAGGAGCTGGGACTACAGGCATGCACCACCACACCCGGCTAATTATTTCTATTTTTAGTAGACACAGGGTCTCGCTCTTGCTCAGGCTGGTCTCGAATTCCTGACCTCAAGCGATCCTCCCGCCTCAGCCTCCCAGCATGCTAGGATCACAGGTGTGAGCCACCACACCTGGCCAAAATTCTTGATATTTTAAACACGGGCCCCACATCCTCACTCTTCCCTGGGTCCCAAAAATTGTGCAGCCCATTGTATTCATTTCCTAGGACTGCGGTAACAAAGAACCACAACCTGGGTGGTTGAAAACAACAAAAATTTATTGTCTTGCAGGTGCCTGAAGTCCAAAATCAAGGTGCCAGCAAAGCCACACTCCCTCTCGAACCGCAGAGAGGGATCCCTCTTTGTCCCTCTAGCCCCTGGTGTAGGCCAGCGATCCTCAGTGTTCCCTGGCTTGCACACGCATCACTCTGATCTTTGCCTCCTTCACCACGTGGCCACCTTCCCCCATCTCTGTCTCCACAGTGCATAGTCTTTTATAAGGACACCAGTCACTGGATTCATCCCCAGTGATAAGTATGATTCATCTTAACTTGGTTACATCTACACAGACCCTATTTCCAAATAAGCTCACATTTCCAGGTGTCGAGGATTGGGACTTCCAACTTATTGTTTTAGGGGTACAATTTAACCCATAACACAGGTCCTGCCACCAACCAAAGCATTACATGGCCCTGGCGTGCCTCATTCTGCCTCCTGATATTTATGTCATTAGACCAAAGCCTCTGGTTTCCTTATCACGCCCGTCCCTGACCAGTCTTCTGCTGTAACATGCTCCTGTCCTGACAGCATGGGGCCCCCTGAGCATTAATTACAAACAGCCCAAGGAAAGTGGGAACTTTACTTAACCTTAAATTCCATTACAAAGTCCACATTTAATGTAATTTATATTTGAACTATAAAAATTTTCTATAAGTTGAGACATGACCTATAAAGGTCTCTACACCCTGAAGCAACATTTTAGAAAGAAATCAGTTGGTCCTTTTCTACAGAAACCATTAACCATAAGAGAGAGAAAGAAAAAAATAAAACCTCAGTGCACTGATTGAACTTCCATGCCCACAGCATAATTTCTAAAAGGCAGCCATTCCATACGATGAAAATGCCTTAGGTTATTGTTATTTCCTTTTAAGCCTCAGATCCCAAAGTTGAATCTTTACTATAGTTTGAGCACATCCACAACCTGCAACTGGAGGACACTCAGATTTTCCTAATGCTTCTCATCATATCAACACCACATGGAATTTTACCTTTTGTTTTAAGCATCTGCCCTAATCTTTACTTGCACCTGAACTTACAATGCCTGTGAGGTCCGTGGGACATTTAAAAAATCCCTTTTGGTGCCTTGCTTCTTCCAGATTCAGATCTAAGACGTATGACCCTTGTCCCTCCCAAGAGCTCACACACCTAGAAGAAGGTTCCTTCTCTGGGAACAGGTCAGTTCTGTGGCCCCACGGGGTCCTTCCTCAATCTGTGTCCCAACGATGACATCAGGAAGTGCTGAACTGGCCTGGATGTATTAGCATCTTAGTATATAACATCACGCAGTATGACTTACCATGGCATTGACTGTCCGTGCCGTTTCGCTCCTCAGAGAAAAGGTAATTAATACTTATTACGTTAACAGAATAAGCCTGGGATGTACGAGGGTAACCAACCTGCTCCCGTTGGTTTTGATTGTCTACAGCAGGCAGAGAGCTGAGCAAAGCAGCCAAAGCAAACCTGCGCCCTGACCCAGCTCTGAAGCCAGCCTTGCCCGGCCAGCAAGCCCCAGCCTTGGTGAAGATTGTCGGGCGACTGTCTCAGGACAGGGTGACAGAGAGGGTGTACGCAGCCTCCCAGACCCGGAAACCATTGATTCTGTCTGAACACACGGCAGTAACCACAGCAATAATCGACAGCGTTCAGGGAATAAAAGACGACTTTTTTTTTTTTTTGTCAGATCTTGTGCTCCCTTGGTTCTGGTGGGGGAACAACACATATGAGAGAATAATTGCATTCAATTAGAATTAATTCCCCTCTCTTGTTCTCATGGTTGAGCAGGGCTCAAGCGTTTCTCATCCGAAAGAAGGCAATAAGATTTAATCTGTCTCCTCATCTACCTTCTGCAAGTATATTTAACAAATTAGCTCCCGGGACTCTCCACGTGGGGTTCTATGAGGGATTTGCCAAGCGAAACGTTTCAGACTTTGAGCACAGTGCAAGTTCCAGGGGCAGCACCAGCGGGCTGCTGACTGGCCTGCCTTCCAACGCAAGACACAAGAACTTTGAACTAAAATACTTATGTTTTTTTCCTTTTCTTTTCCGCTCTATCCCCACCTCTGTACCGGCCCTGCCCCAGGAGCCAGCGCCTGCTCTTCCTTCAGATTCCTTTCCCTGCAGGATCAAAACTCCTACAGTGGAAGTACTTTACACTTGTGTGAGAATTCCTCCCATGTCCACTTCTCCCTGGGAGACTCCCTGGAGGGCAGGGTCCACATCTGGGTTTTCTCACTGTTACATCGCCCAAGGCCTAACACCGCCAGGTACACAGTAGGCGCTTAATAAGTACTTGGTGAACGCAAGACTGCCCGGTCCCCGAGGGGTGGCGCCGATGGGGAGGGGGCTCGGACAAGGCCACCCGGACGGCCCCTTCCCAAAAGGTCCTCCTGGAGGGGCAGGGCCAGCGAGAATGATCACAGGCGCCCGCCGCCGCCCGAGGGCCCCCAGGCCCGCATTCGGCCCGCCCGAGGCTCCTCCTCCGAGCCCCGCCCCTGTCCCTGCTCCTAGCCCCGCCCCAAACCCTCCCCAACCCTCCCGAAGCCTACCCAATCCACGTCTGGGTCTCAAGAGCCCTGAGCATTTATTGGCCCCGCCCAAAGCCCCGCCTCCCGGGTCCGGGGCCCCGCCCCACGCCGGACCCTTCCTAAGCTCCGCCTCCCCACGTCTGGCCACGCCCCAAGCCCCAGCCTACGCTCCGCCCTGGGCCCGCCTCCAGAGCCCGGCCTCGGGTCTGGCCTTGGCCGGCTCTGAGCTCTGCGCCCCGCCTTCCGGACCCGGGCGTCGTCCCCGCCCCCAGGCCCTTAGCCATGTGGCCCCGCCCCAGCTCCGCCCCTGAACCCTAAGGCCCCGCCCCAGGGCCCGCCTCTCGGACCCGCCTCCTCCCGGCGCTGGCCCCGCTTCCGCCCGGTCTCCCGGCAACGCCGCGGCCCCGCCTCCACCATGGCGCCGGAGGAGAGCGCGGGGAACGAGCGGCTGCTGCGGAGCTTCGAGCGCCGCTTCCTGGCGGCGCGCGCGCTGCGCTCCTTCCCCTGGCAGGTGGGCGGCGGGGCGCGCGGCGCGGCGCGGCGGGGCGGGGCGGGGACGGCCGGCGGTCTCGGGCTCACGGCCCGGCCCTCGCGCCACGGGAGCGCCTGGGTTCCCGCGCCGGGCCTGGTCCCGGCTGGGCCCGCGTGGGCGGCGGCGGGGCGGACCCGCAGCCAGCGGTCCCACCGAGCCCTCCTCCCGGCTCCCTTTCCAGCCGGGTTTTCAGGGTCGTGGACGGCTCACGATCATTTTCGTGCTTTTTTTTCTTTTTTTAAGCCAATGACCATCCTGATAATTGGGACACAGCCACCCTCGCCCATTCTTTTTTTTTTTTTTTTGCCTGAGCTAGAGTGCTGTGGCTTCAGCCCAGCTCACAGCAACCTCAAACTCCTGGGCTCAAGCGATCCTGCTGCCTCAGCCTCCCAAGTAGCTGGGATTACAGGCATGCGCCACCATGCCCGGCTACTTTTTTCTGTATATATTAGTTGGCCAATTAATTTATTTCCATTTATAGTAGAGACGGGGTCTCGCTCTTGCTCAGGCTGGTCTCGCTCTTGCTCAGGCTGGTCTCGAACTCCTGACCTTGAGCGATCCTCCCGTCTCGGCCTCCCAGAGTGCAAAGATTATAGGCGTGAGCCACCACGCCTGGCCCACCCTTGCCCACTCTAAAATGCCAGGTGCTCAGGACAGCAGGAAGCCTCGCTCTCACGAGTGCGGGAGCGGGTCGCAGGCCCTCCCGCCCCGTCCTCAGTGTTGTGTACATCAGGCACTGGACAAAGTCATCTCAGAGCAGCTTGAGGTTCCAAGGCCAAAGGGGGGCCTCCCCTCACCCCGTAGACCTGCCATCCTGCACAGGCGAATGCCCTGGCAGCGGGCCTCCCTTCTGCCAGCAGAGGGGTTTAATGGACCCTGTCTCACTCATAATTCATGTGCGGTGAGCTCACCGGGATGAGTCAGTCTGGATCCTATTCCTTCCAGGGTCTGCCCCCTCTTACAGGGTGGCAGTTAGTCATCCGTGTTATTTCGTTGACATCAAACATTTGGCACTCTGAGACATCGTCTCTGGTCAATAGGGATATATACATTTTTAACCCAAAAGCTTCCTAATAGCATCCACAGGTTTCCTTTCAGTATCTCCCGTGATTAATCACGTGCCGGTGATAAGTGCTTGCTTGGGCTCTCCCGAACACCCATGAGGTGGGTACTATTATTGTCACTCACATCTGACCCGAGAGGTCGACTGAAAGAAGAGTGCAGTGGTTGAGAGCTCAGACCCAGGAGACAGCCTGCCTGCTTTGAATCTGGTCCAACCCCCTACATGCTGTGTGACCCTGGGCAAATGACTGTCTCTCTCTGTGCCATCGTTTTTTTTTTTTTATATAATATTAGTAAAATGGGAGATATAATGATACTTACCTCATAGGGTGTTGTCCCTATTACTTGAGGACAGAAGCCTGTGAATCAGTGCCCAGCTCATGGTAAATGCACGTTTTAAGTGTTAGCTAGTATGTTATTGAATGCCTTCCACAAGCCAGGCACCAAGGACCAGTGGTACTCATTACAGAGGAGGCCCAGCTTGCATGGGTGAGCCAGAGAATAACAAAATAAATGAATACACAAGAAAACATCAGATGAGAGTGGCTGTAAAGCCAATAAAACAGGGGAATGGAGAATGGACTAACCGGGGGGAACCATTCATCAAAGTAGGGAATTCAGGGAAGACCTCTCCCAAAAGTGAAGCAGCCAGCCGTGGAAGGTCTTGGGGAACAGGATGTGCCAAAGCCCTGTGGTGGGGACAAGTCAGCTGTCATTGAACAGCAAGGCGGCCAATGTGGCCAGAGCGGAGTGACCAGGGAGGGACGGGTGGTGGGAGAAAGGTCAGAGAGAGGGACCGGCCGAGTCTTGCAGAGCCTTTTAAGGTGTGGTAAGGAGCTCTGAAGCAATGATGTGACTTGCCCTGTGTCACATACCAGACAGTCTGCCTGACTCTGGAGCCCCTATAACCTGGCCTGGCGCCCGCACATTCTTCATTTTCACTTTAACTCGGGCATCACGTCCCAGGCAAGCCCCTGGGGACTTGGTGCCATGGCTCCCCTGGTGATTGCTGGCTGACAGTTCAGCTGAGGAGCTAGTCTCTGACCCAGGCAGCAGCCCAGCTGCCAGGGCTAATGGGAACCAAGAGTCAGTCTTCTGACGCTCTCCCTGCGAGTCATCCAGGTGCAACCCATGATTTCTGAAGGTCAGGCTTTCAGCCGCTGTGGCTTCCCCTTCCGACTGGCTCCAGGCCCCTGGGGAGAGATCACTTAGCGCTTTGCCAACACGTACTATTGCATGTTTAATGTTCCTGAGAAAATGCCCTTGAGATCTCTCCCTCTCTCTCCCACCCCCTCCAAACAGAGCCTAGAAGAGAATCTAAGGAACTCTTCAGATTCTGAGCTGCTGCTGGGGATTTTGCAGAAGGTAAGATTCCCCGAGTCCCCAGGGCACAGAGCCTGGCCTCCCTACTCGCGTGGGCTGCCTGGCAGCAGAACCTGGTATCCTTTACAAACCTCCACTTGAAGGACAAAAAAACATTAAGTCAGCACTGTGGGTGGGTGTGAGCACCTTAGACAGCTCTGGCTCTTTTGTTTTCTTAGATGAAGATGTCAGAATATACAAAAATCTGCATGGGAGGAGAGAATCTAGGGAACATTTTTTAAACAGTCCACATCAAAATCAGAGATGACAGGCGTGGGGACAGTGTCTAGTGTTTGGTAGCTGCTCAGACTTTCTTTTTGCATTTAAAGAAAAATTAAAGTGGCCCATCCTGCCCACGCATGTCTCTCTTCTAGATGAAGATAGGCCTCTGCTCTGCTCAGGATGGGGTGTGGACTCTGAAGTGCACCTGCCGGCAGGTTAGCGGCAGGACCACCACCCAGCCTGGCCCGGCCCACCCCAGCCCAGACCCTGGCCCTGCGGTCAAGTGTAGATCACACTGCATCCTGGGTCTTCACCTTCTGAAGGGTCATGAGCCCTTCTTAAAAGCCAAAGCTACACACTCCCTCCTCAAAAGGAAGGCCATCAGGAGACTACGTTTTGCATACAAACTCAGGGGAGAGGCAGACATCTCTGCCCCCAACCACCAAGCCCATCCGCAGAGCCCAGGTTAGGAATTCCTGTGCTGGAGGGCGAACCGAGATTCTCCACGTGGAAAAGTTGCCCCTGCCGCAGGAAGACTTTCAGGGCAACCCGGCGGTTCTGGCTGTGAGCACAGCAGTACCTGGGCTTGTCTCGCAGCCTGCTGACTCCACTCCGAGCCTCACCCTCAAAGTTGGAGGAGCACAAAATACAGGGTGAGCTGCTTTAAAACCGAGCACAGGCCAGTGAGAAAGCCCCTGGAGGTCTTGTGTGTTGTGTGGGGCGCTTTGTTGCCCTCGGGTAAGGTCTGCATCCCTCCTGGCCAGCAGGCCCTAGTGACCCTCTTCCCTTCTCCCCCCAGGTGCACGTTTCCCCACCTGTCCCTGCCTACACGGCTCTAGTTGCTCTGCCCCCCTTTCCAAAATGCCAGGCCTCGGCCACCTCAGAGCTGTTCCCTCTGCCTGGAACTCCTGTGTTTGGCTTCTCTGGGCTCCAGCTGCAGTGTCCCCCTGAGAGCCCCCTTGCCCTCCACCCGTCCCCAGGCACTCAGGCTTCTAGAGGGCAGGTGCCGAGCGGGCCTTCCCACTTCCCACCGTTCGGGCCCCTGCCTCTTCCATGGAGCCAGACCATGGACGACTGCCTACTGCCGTCACTGCACACCCTAGTTCCCACTGGCCACCCTGGGAGGGAGGGAGCTGGGGCCCAGGTGCCCTGAGTTCCTGCCCAGAACGGGCACCAGAAACCCTGCCGCAGCCTGTGCCGCTGCCGTGGGAACATTTTTAGGAAAAGGCTTACATTTTAAGACTGACTGCGCGGGTCTCTCCAGAACATTCTGTGCTTTGTTGCAGACTGTGAAACATCCTCTGTGTGTGAAGCACCCTCCGGCAGTGAAGTACGCCCGGTGCTTTCTCTCTGAGCTCATCAAAAAGGTCAGTCACTGGCAGTGACCAGCCGGAAGCCAGACAGCGTGGCAGCCAAGCAGGGACTTGGCTGGCTCCCCAGAAGGGGGCTCCTTGCCTGCCGGAGCCCAGGTCCTTCCCGTGCCCTTTGCCTGCTTTGCAAACCACCGCGTGGAGGAGCCTGCCCGGACAGCGGGCTGCCATCTGGGTTTGACCAAGGGAGGCAGTGCGGGGAGGGAAGGCGGCGTCCGGGGTCTGTCTCCCTCGCTCTGCTTCCTGGGGCTCCGCAGCCACCACCTCTCCATGGGCCCAGCTCCCACCGTGCAAGAGTGGGTAGGGGTCTCTTTCCTGCCAGGCAGCCCAGCCCCGGGGTGCTGCAAACCTCGCTTCTACCCTGTCCTGCCAGCTCAAGCGCTCTGACAGTCTCCTGCTCTTGAGGGGCTCTGCATCGCCCCAGCTGCTCGTGGGAAGTTTTAGCTCTTGCAGTACTTTCGTAACTCGCTCCGCTTGTCACATTCTCCCCACTGATCTAGCTGGGCTGGGCTCTTGCCCTGACTGATACAGGGCGGATTTGAAGGATGAGCCCAAACCTACTTGGTTTGACACTGACGTCAGAGAAGCGATCCTCAGTGGTCACTTCAGAACTGCTGTTGCGGCCACTGGACAAAGGGACCACACCTCGCCCAGGTTGAGCAACTAAATAATCCTTCTGTGGTAGCCCCTTCCCACGGTCCTTGGTCACCGGCAGGTCTCCCCAGCACCGCCAGGAGATGGTGGCCAGGGGCTGCCCACTAAGTGACTTCACAAAAGCCACAGCCCGCAGTGTGGAGTGATGTCCCTGTGGCTTTGCCTGGGGCTCCCTTCAATGCACCGTTTGTCTTCTCCGTCCAGGAGAGCTGGTACAAACAGAGCAGAGCTCTCTGTCTCGGCCACTTGGCGGCTCTCGTGGGATCCCTGCCCTAGGCTGCACCTAACCCTGACCTCTCTACACCTCTCTTTGAGGTACCCCCGCAGGTCCCCCCTCCAAATGAATGTTTTTTAAGAGATGGGGTCTCACTGTGTTGCTCAGGCTGGACTCCTGGGCTCAAGTGATCTTCCCGCCTCAGCCTCCTGAGTAGCTAGGACTACAGGCGCACACGGTTACACCCAGCATATTGACCTGTATTACGTCATTCCATCCTAAATACCTCCTCCAAATGTGGCCAAAATCATCCAGCCATTTTTACAGATCAGAACAAAAGCAAACAGGCAGAGAACCTTTGTTTTTGTTTATGAAGATCAGCTTAATCCTCTTGGCTGAAGCTCTTGCTCCGTCTGCCCCCAGCACGAGGCTGCCCACCCAGAGCCTTTGGATGAGCTGTACGAGGCACTGGCAGAGGTCCTGACCGCCCACGAGTCCACCCAAGGCCACCGGAGCTATCTGCTGGTATGAGACGTGTGCACTTCTCCCCCACGTAGGCCAGACCTGTCCTCCACAGACAAGTTAAAACACAGGCTCCAGTCAGCCTCCCATGGGTTCAAATCCTGACTCAATTCCGCAATATTTATTGGTTGATTGATTGTAGAAAACAGGGTATTGCTATGTTGCCCGGGCTGGGCTCAAACTCCTGGCCTCAAGTGATCTTCCCGCCTCAGCCTCACAGAGTGCTTGGGTTACAGGCGTGAGCTATTGCTCCTAGCTGAGGTCTTCTTTTTGTTTGTGTTTTAACCTGTTGTTATAAAATAAAACATGGATGCGGAAAACCACACCAAGGAAATGTACAGGTCACTGAATCATCGCAAGGCAGCCACCCCTTTGTAGCCACCCCCTGCCCTGCCGCCACTGCCCCTGGCCTCACGGATGTGCTCCATCGCTGCGATTCTGCCACTTCAGGATGTTGGGTGAAGGGGGTCAGGCAGGGTGTGACCTGAGACTGGCTTCTTTCACGCACACAATGCCCTTGAACCCATCCAAGCCGGCGTGGGTTTCAGTAGTCGGTCCCTTCTGCTCGCTGAGTGGTGTCCCTGGCATGGCCCCATCAGTGTATGTAGCCACCCCCTCCCACGTGGCGATTTTCTGCTAAACACCAGCTACTTGCATTCTGGTGGCTGGACCCATTCTCTCCCGTCTCTCGGTGCAGCCTTCGGGGGACTCGGTCACGCTCTCTGAGAGCACAGCCTTCGTCTCCCACGGCACCACCGGCCTGGTCACGTGGGACGCCGCCCTCTACCTCACGGAATGGGCCGTAGAGAACCCAGCAGCCTTCACTGGCAGGTGACCTTGGGGGGCACAGGGCAGGGCACCAAGGCAGGTTTGCCGTGGCTCGGCGGTGGACGTGGGCCCCCTTCCTCCCTGGCAGGACTGTCCTGGAGCTCGGCAGCGGAGCTGGCCTCACAGGCCTGGCCATCTGCAAGATGTGCCGCCCCAGAGCCTACATCTTCAGTGACTGTCACAGCCGTGTCCTGGAGCAGCTCCGAGGGAACGTCCTTCTCAACGGCTTGTCGTTAGAGCCAGACATCACCGCCACCTCACAGAGCCCCAGGGTGACAGTGGCCCATCTGGACTGGGACGTCGCAACGGTCCCTCAGCTCTCCGCCTTCCACCCAGACGTCGTAATCGCAGCAGGTAATGCCCAGCCCAGGCAGGCTGAGCTCGTCTACAGGGAAAAGGAACAGTGGATGCTGCCAGGCAGGGAAATGACAGGGCTTCCAGAAGAGTCATTCTGGGGCTCCAGGGGACATCAAAGCACTGGGATGTGCCTCTTAACACGACCTAAAGCCACAGCCCTCTTGCTGGGGACAGACATAATGGTTCCATCCAGTAAATGAGCCCTGGCTTTTCCCAGCAAGGCAGGAGAGGAACAGAACAGGCCCCAGGGCGCCAGCCCAGTTCTGCCCCATTAGCCAGGCCACAGCCGAGTGGACGCACTCCATCTCCTGCCCAGCAGCCCGCGGGAGCATCCAGTTCCCATCCAGGACCAAATGGAGCCCCTCTGAGACGCAGATGTATCACCCCACGTGTCAGGCAAGGCTGCCCCACCCCCTCCAGGTCTTCAGACGTGGGGCAGAAATGGCCGTGGCAGCCCTTGATTCTTCCAGGGACACAAAGGACAGCACAGTTCTCCCAGGACTGTGTCTGATTCCTACGCATGTCACCAGCACCCAGTCCTGGGCAGGCCTCGGGTGGGACAGCAGCGGCCAGGCTGTCAGGGAATGAGAGCTGAGTGTCTTCCCCGCCCCCATCACCACTGGCTCCGTGCACAGCTGTGCTGCCTTAATGTTGTTGTCACCCGTCTGTGTGGCCCTGGCCGTCTGCATCCCAGGTCCACGCCCCACGCCCTTCAGAGACCACAAGACCGCAGAGACACTTCTGGTACAAGGACGGTCCTTGAGAGAGGGCGGTGTTTGGCTGGGCCACCAAAGGCCCCTTGTTGCCTGCTGAGCTCACCCAGCCCCCTTGCTGGCTCAGCAGTGCTCTGCCCTGTCGGGGCCCAGCCCTGAAACCCACAGCCCCACGGCGGGGACGCAGCCGTGCCCCTGCCAGCCGCTCACACATCAGCAGGGGCTGGGAACAGAAAGTCCAAGGCGGGAGGCGGTTCTGCTCCATTACGCGTCTTCTAAATAGGCCAGGAGGCAAAGAGTTGATATTTTTTTTAGAGGAACTCCAGTGAGCAGGGATATTTTTTCATTTGTTGCAGTGTCTTCAGCAGCTTTCTCTCTCCTAAGGGTTTTCCTTTTCCACCCGAGTAATTCCCTTTCCCTCTAATAGCTGAAATCTAATGTCACTGCAGCTTCCAGACCTGCTGCGGTCAGCACAGCCCGATCCCTCCTGGTGGTCCCTCTCCATAACCTAAGGCTGTTCCCCGTAGACGTGCTGTACTGCCCAGATGTCATCCTGTCGCTGGTCAGGGTCCTGCGGAGGCTCTCCACTTGCCGGAGTGACCAGCGGGCTCCTGATGTCTACGTTGCCTTCACCGTCCGCAACCCAGAGACGTGCCAGCTGTTCACTGCTGAGCTAGGTGAGCCCCCGCGCCCAGGAGCCGTCTCCGAGGGGCTGCCCAGGCCTGCAGGGCTACTGAGCTGTCCCCACAGGGCTCCAGGAAAAGAACGCGGCCCTGGGGAAAAGCTAGGAAGCCCCACACCCCCAGACGTGTCCTGGGAACTTTCAGAGACAAGATGGTGAGCAGGATAGGGCACAGGACAGGAGGGAGGCAGCTTGGTACAGTGACTGCGGTGACGGGTGTGAGACCCACAGCCCTACTGTGTCAGCAGGCTTCCTAAGCCTTTCGGCCTCGGTTTCCTCATCTGCAAAGTAGAGGTGGGTGTCAGAATGCCAGCTGGTGTCAAGCCCACACCTCAGTGTCCTTCCTCACCTGCACCCAGCGACAGCCACTTCGGGGGGAGCCCGCACACGCTGGGACAGTGCGTGTGTACTCGTCTCAGCTGGGCGGTGGTGGGGGGACAGGTGCAGGCGGGGGCATGAGGAAGCCCGGCTGCTGTTGCCACTGCACAGACCACCTGGGGGAGGAGCCCGGCCTGTCCTAGGGGCGCCACAGAGAAGCCCAGGTGCTGCCCTCAACACCCATCCTGAGACGCATGTGCTGTTTCCAGGCCGGGCCGGGATCCGGTGGGAAGCGGCACCTCCTCACGGCCGGCGGCTGTTCCCATACGAAGAGCGCTCGGAGATGGCGATTCTGCAGCTCGTGCTATAGGCCTCACACGGGTTTCTGATTGTGAAAATTAAATCACCATTGTGAGAATTTTTGTAGGAAAGCAAATAAAACTTTCATTGGAGCTGGGTGCCGTGGCTCACGCCTGTCATCCTAGCACTCTGGGAGACCAAGGTGGGAGGATCGATTGAGACCAGGAGTTCAAGACCAGCCTGGGCAACACAGTGAGACCCCATCACTACAAAAAATGGAAAAATGTGCCGGGTGTGGTGCCGCTCGCCTGCAGTCCCAGCTACTTGGGAGGCCAAGCCCAGGAGCTGGAGGCTGCAGGGAGCGACAGTCGTGACACTGTACTCCACCCAGGTGACTGAGAAAAAACATGACTATGAAAAAACATAAAAAACTTTCACTGGACTTGACTGTCTAAAG
Organism: Mirza zaza; assembly: GCA_008750895.1. Lineage (NCBI taxonomy): Eukaryota > Metazoa > Chordata > Mammalia > Primates > Cheirogaleidae > Mirza > Mirza zaza. The sequence goes on along the minus strand of VSMD01007392.1, from coordinate 910 downwards.
AATGTGAAAGCACAGACCACAACTGTTCTAATAAGATATAAGCTGTTGATGTGTGTGGGTGCCCCTTCCTGTCCGCAGTTCTGGTCTTAAGAAAATCATAAATCAGAAATGAAAATTTTGGCTCAAAGGCAAGCATTTGCTTTATGCAGATAACACTAGTATAGCAAGTATGACGTCCCCAGCCTGGATGCTGGGTTCGTCGAGAAGCCACGCCCAGCAGTAGCTGCGACACACCAAGACACACCTCCCTCCAGCCCACAGGTTTCCAGGGCGGGAACATGACAGAGGCAGAGCGGGGAAGGGAAGACACCGGGACAACAGCACAGAGTGGAGGGACACTCAGAGTCCCAGCGAGTGACAGAAACGTAACCCATGGGAGAGGAGCTCAGAACGGGAGGGAAAAAGAGGACGCGCCTTGGACCACGGCTTCCCGGGACAACTCCTGGCTGTTAGAGCTTTATTCACATTGCGGCCTCCGACCACCAGGAGGCGCTGCTCCGAGGGTCTGCCCTGGGACTCCGAGGTGTGGGGAGAAGGGGCCCTGGGGGATCCTGGATTTTAGTCTTTGGCCCCGGGGATCACGTGTCCATAAGCAAAGGGAGCACAGTCCGCGTCCAGCTCTCATCCCACCGAAGCCGCTCAGACTCCCGGAGGTTCTTCCGGAACTGGCTGAGTTTGCCAGCAGGATCGGGAAACTTGGAGAAAAGCATCTACAAAAAATCAAATACCAGAACTTATCTCATTGTTCCTCCCCACCCAGCCCAGGTGACCGCCTAGCTGACCCCAGGTCCCCTCCAATGTGCCCACTCCCTTAGTGGGCACCCAAGGCCTCTCACGCCCTGGCAATGCTCCATCTCCTACTCGACAGCGAGTTTTCTGGAAACATCCCTGCATGTCTTGCTCTCCCACA